>CM074179.1:10664458-10826847 GCA_037179385.1 Holothuria scabra
ATTTATTCTAAGAATAACGCTGAAAAGCGACCTTGGACAAATGGATTTGTATCCCTCATTCTTTGTTTTAGCAAATTTCGCTGTTCATTCTTTGCTGCGATTTTTCTTCCTTTTATTTGGGGAGGGGGGAGGACGCAGGGGAGGGGAGCGGAAGTTGAGTTTTGAGAATATATGCAACTGTGTCAAAACCATTCTAATCAATCGATGATACTGAAAAAAACGCATGCAGGGAAAAAAACTGATAAAAGCAAGGGATATTTTAAAAGAACTTTTAATTGACTGAACTTTTCTTTTGTTAGTTTGTGGTTTTGTTCTTTACTTGTGTTTTTTGTGGTTGTGGAAAGCGCCAGTGAAATGCTTCATTACTAGTACTGGGCCCTATATTAAATGCAATTAACTTAAACTTAAAGGAAGTGTGTTAAGATGCAATAAGACAGGCATCAACTTTACAAAAGGGAATCTCTCCCTTTGTCACTTACATGGGCGTCGATTTGGGAACATGGGGGACATGTCCCCCACCCACTTTTTGAGTGGAGTTGGCACTTACATAAAAGTCCCCCACTTTTTGTGACCTGAAACTTAAAGAGTAAGGTACTACCAAAAGGACTATACATGTCGGTTATATACGAAATGTGTCTCCTACCGATTACGATCGTTTTTCTGTATCAATAATTCTACATTTTTACCTTGCAAATTCTCAACATTTTCGAGCTATCCGCACGCTTGCAGTCTCATTTATGCTCATTTTGCAGTTGCATATCAAACATACATTATTCACCGGTCTCTATGATTATGTCAATTGGCCGTGTGCATAGGCCAGCAGTTGTGGTTACGAATGAGCACAACATTTAGGAATTTGAGGAAGAGGAATCGTCCCCTACTATGTTTTAATGAAATCTGAAATCTTTAGTGAATGACCAGCCTGGCAGGCTGAAATAAGCAAACACATTTTAAGGAAACTCATAATGTCTCGGTGCACAGGCTGCATGCAACTTTTTCAGAAAAATAAATGATTTTTAATGCAAAATTCCGACACGCGCATATGACACATTCCTATTACGGTTCGACCAAATCGTATTAAGATCATTATCAGAGAAGTTAAATAACACTGACGTTTTGCTATATAATCATAACAGACTTCAATCTGGAATCAGAGGTACATCTCAATCCTCTGTCTGCAGATAGTGTATGATTAGGTGTAGTTCGAAAGGATATAGGCTTATGCAACGGTGTTTCAGTAGCACCACTGGGTGCAACTCCCTTCATGGATCCACTTTACAATTTTCATTAAAAATGGTTCCCAACTATACCTTCATGCTAATCCTTCGCCGAACTATCACAATTTTCGTTGTGATCCCAATTGCTTATAGAGTACATCCAGTGGTTAAGTTCACATTAACCGTATAGTCCGTAGTACGCACATTTTTAAGACCATCTTTTGAAAACTTTCAAGCTTTCCTAGTAACTCTAAATATTGAAACATTAAGCACCATTTTTCATCCAGGCTCTCTTATTTTATACACTAAGTGGCGTAGTTACAGGGCGCAGGCGGCTCTGAAAAATGAAGAATTCGGAGATTTGCCAATTGTTAAGCCAGTCTACTGAGTCAGTTTTACAACTCAATAAATTCCGAAATTCTGAATTTTCTCCAATGAAAGCTACATATTCGTCATTACTTGATTCAAAAAGGAAAATTTTCGCGCGCCAAAATTGCAGTTTCTAAGCAGAAGTGCTGTTTCATACCTTCAGTTTGGTAAACTTTTCGGAATTTGCTATATGCGACACCAGATCATCAAGTGACGCCGTATACAGTGCTATTTTCACAAATTGTCTTATTTGTCAATAGGAAATGTAAGTCCTTCAGTAATCCCCCAAATTTTCAAATTTCCTTACAGAACAGCTAGGATCTGAACTTTTTTGGGATACAAGCCCAATATTTTCAATCATCTGATAAAGGCAAAATTTCAGCGCACTTCGCCCGCAGCAAATTACTTCGAGTACATCGAAGTTCATGCTTAAAACATTGTTAAATTTGGATGCTTGTCCTATGCACCCCCCTTCCCGCAAAATGTCTCGATACGTCGCTGTAGACACCTTTCCAGGACAGGAAATAAATTTAGTCCAGATGTCCTCTCCCCTTTGAAAATCGAATCGCGCCACTGGCCAATGTGCTTAGGCATGTCACCTGAACAGAGATGTTTGACAGAGATTATTTCATGAATACATGGCATTTAATTATTTAAACACATGACAAAATTTTGTAAAAACACCTCTTACTTCCTCCTTTCCCTTTCGCAAATGATTGTAAATGGCTTACTGGTAAGTTAAAACAATGCTTTTATACAGAAGCGTAGAATTGAAATAATTTCAAAACACTTCAATTCTTTTTTGACTTTGCTATAGAGCTAATAAACAGGCATAGGATTTGCTTTTCTATAAAAGAACTGTTTTGTGTTCTGAAGTTTTGAAAGGTGTAGGCTATTAGACTTTTAATCCCTCTGCATGTTTCATTGAATGTGTATAGCACACTTAAAGTCTTCCATACTTACTACGCGAGGTGCCTATTTGCCTTTTTTAATTTCCATTTAGTATTCAATTGAAGTTCCTCCCTCGAAGCTGTTTAGTAAACTTAGTTATTATTTCATTATAGATACAACAAGGTTTTTGTTTTAGTTTTGTTTATTCCAAAAACATAAGTGTACCTCTACACAGCACAATGAGCAATGTTCTGCGACCTACAGATTTGCGAAACTTCCACCCTTTCATTTCATTACGATATACCTTTTTTTTTTTTTTTGCTGTAGTTCTTTTTAATGTAAAGATGGAATTAAACTATCTTGACCTATCTTGGTGTAGAACAAAATGGGAGAATTTTAGCAGAGCAATACCTTAGACCTATAGCCTGGTAAAGGTACAAGTTGCAAGTGAGTTACTTGCACATACTCGAAGGAAGTTCTACATGAATGAAAGAACAAAATTACAAAATCCCAGACAAATCTGTCAGATTATCGATATTTTGACTGAAATAAGCCGACTTAAGCATGTCAAACAGGTGTTTCATGTTCCGAAATTAATGGAAGCATGTTTTTTATCCCAAATGAGCATTGCTTCCTCAAATTTTCGCAGTTAAATACACAGCTTTTCCGTATGAAAAATTTCCTCAAAGGCAAACAACTGTTCTGAAATATTCCTTCTGTCTGCAGACCATCGTTACCTAACAGTAACAGTTTTGGAAAAGCATATCAACGTAAACTTAACTCCGTGATATTGGTTTACTTGTTTGCTGTACAAATGTCTGTAAAATTACCTAACAAAAACAAAAAAGAAGAGGAATTGACCCCAAAAGACTGCTTTGAACTTTTAAACTTAAGTCAGTTATCACCATTTCTTCGGTAATTTTTGTGTCACTCTTAATTTTTGGTTCATTAAACTATCGGAAGTCTTTTTTACACTGTAATTTTACTCATGGCCGGTAATTGCAAGAGGAGGGTTGAGGGGCACGTTCCCCCAATACATTTTGAGAGGTGCATCTTATAAAATACCCCCCAATATTTGAGGCACGAAGAAAAAATATGTAGCAGATTCCCCTTTTTGTTATAATCAGTAGGCTAGTCGAAATATTTTGCTGTTGACACATGGCGCATTTTGTTCTTCATAAAAGATTTCTGCGTGCTTCTCTACAGCCACATTTGTTTTAAACTGTTCAACACACAGTTTCAAATAGATCTATGTTGATTGACTGAAAATTAAGTTTTCGCAAACAGTCTGTCATTAGTCCATGCGGACGTTATTCTACCGAAAGACCATGATAAATCGATAGAAGTTTTCTTTTTGCTGCTGTTGGAAAGATTCTTTATTCAGACACAACACCATATTGTGGAGAAATTTTGAAATGATCTCAACGATTAGCTCAGTGAAGTGGAGAATATTTTCCCCCAAATTCTGGTGCCTTGGTTTTCCATCCCAATTATCAGTTCGGGAGATAACCTCTTTCGGGGGAAAATGGTTTTTCACCCGATCGGGGGAAAATGCGGCCATGGGTGACGCCATTTTCAAATTTCTCCCGTGATGCTTTGCGATCCTACCGAGCAATTTGAACGGAAACAAACGATCAAAACACCTGGAAAATTTAATCGGTCTTAGGAAAGAGAAATTTTGGAATACTTAGAAACTTTGTTGCTAGGGGAACAAAAAATCCGGATCATGTTTGGTAGTTCACCGAGCAAATATTGACATATCGAGCAATTTTGCCACGGTTCTGTGTCATAAGCATAAATTATAGACTCGATACAGCCGCAAGATCTGTTCAATTTTTTCTGCAGAAAGTTGTGTAAGTTACTCGTGCTAGCAATTGAGAACATTGGTAGGTTCTTGAAAGTTTCTTAAGATTTCTGTCTGAGGTGGTGAACAATTACCTTGTATTTGAAAATATCCACATTTATGAAACAAAGCGACGACTGTGAAGAGGTACACACTAAGTGCTCATGAATATTCATGCTGCAAATTTTCTCCCGATAGGGTGAATTCTCATTTTCCCCAGAAAACGGTTATCTCCCGAACTGAGTATCTTTTATGCGAAAGCAAACGTTTGAATTTCCGAATGATCTTAATTTGACAATCTTCAATCAAAATGTTTAGGACAGCTGACAATTTTTACCATGCACAAACAGTTCGAAGATTGCATATTATGGACTCGCACGCCCCGTCGCCACCTCTGGGCGGGTTGGTTTTAGAATATACCCACGCAATTCCCTGTCTGTCGTAAGAGGCGACTAAAGGGAAACCACATTTGAACTTAATTCATACTTGAAAGTAAATTTAAACATTGAACTTTTTGATCGAGTTGACTGACACTGTATAACACATTCGTTTGTCGTTAAATCTCATCTAACTAACAAACGCATGCTCTGTCCTCGCTATCTCGCTATAACTTTGTGAACAGAGTGATAGGTTTAGTATCTGCACAATAAAGAGCCCAAGGAAGGTTTGGAAAGGGCTAGTAATAAGTTAGTTGGGAAAATAGGAACTGCCTGATATGTCAACTGCAAACGTTTTTCCATTTCATTAACTGAACCAGATATTTAGAGTATTTCTTAAGCAAAACCCTACAACTTTCGTTTCAGACATTATTTCTTCACTTTGGTCTAAAGGTAGAAATGAGAGTGCTTGATAAGCCTATTTTCCCTAAAACGTCTCGTAAAACTTCGAAAACTGGAACTACCATCTCTGGAGTTGTTAATGGTGTATAGATAGCAGTTGTTCAGGAAACATGCAAGTATTAAAGGATAAGAACAATTTTCCCTAAAACATATTTTTAAGCAACGGAAAACAAAACCTTGCGCCCCCTGTGTGTCCTCAAGTGACATTACGATTTTCAAAAAAAATATGTCTTCTACCAGAATTTTTAAGATTTGATTCTTTTGGACAAGGAAAAGAGGCAACTTTTTTTCTTCAAAGGAAAAGAGACTCTTGAAATACCTGGGAAATGCTCTTTCCGATATTATGTACACTATATATATATATATATATATATATATATATATATATATATATATATATATATATATATATATATATATATATATATATATATATATATATATATATATATATATATATATATATATATATATATATATATGTCGAAGTTGGTAGATCGAAGTTAGAATGTGTAGGTCGAAAGTGTTGTAGTAATAAATTCGATCATGAATTATAAAATTCATGATCGAATTTATTACTACAACACGTTCAATTTAACTAGCACATCAAGAAACGGGATTTGGGTACTAGAAACTTCAAAAGTAAACTTAATTCTGTGATGAAACGAATTGACTTGGTCCTTGAAGAGTGCAAGGGCTTCCTTTCCCCTGTGTCCAAATGAAAAAAATATCATCGATATAGCGGTGGTAGTATGATGGTTTCAAATGGAATTTACTTAGCATGTCAACTTCGAGTTTATGCTTAAAAATTTTGGCATAACAGGGTGCCATTTTTGTGCCCATGGCAGTACCTTTGACCTGTTGAAAAAACTTACCAGAGAAGGTAAAAAAAATATTGTTAAGAATGAAATTGATTACTTTAGACAGGCCACATGCACATTTTGGTTTCTTCGCAGAATTTCAAAAGGCAGACAAAATTTCTAGGGGTGAGTTTCTTAAACCAAGTCACAAAAAAGAAAAGCACGAAAATTCCCTTTAGTCCTTGACTACAACCCTAATATTGCAAATGTAGGGAGCATTCTTAGAAAGCACCTGCCTCTTCTACATAGCTCTTCCTAACTTTTGAAGCTTTTTCCTGAGAAGTCTATTCTCCCAGCATACCGAAAATGCAAAAATCTGTATAGCCTTCTGCGAAGGAACCAAAATGCAGGGACTTTTAAAGAAGGTGGTTGTTTCAAATGTGACAAAGTGCGATGTGACTTATGTCATAATTTTTTTAAAGAAGGAACTCACTTCACCAGCGCTGTCACAGGAAAATCTTATCCTATTAACGCTAAAGTTTCATGTACTAGTTCTAAAGTTATTTATTTGGCCACATGTTGTAAATGTAATGTGCAATATGTGGGATCTACTACTAACCAGTTTAAAATTCGTTTTAGAAATCATAAGTCTGATTTACTGAATGGAAAAAGAGGGGTGAATTATCGGTTCATTTTAAATATACCCAGCATAATCTTAAAGATATAACATTTATGGTTATTGAACAGATTTTTAGCTCTAATAATGTTGAAGGCATTTTAACTAAAAGAGAAGGGTACTGGATAGCACAATTGATTTCGAACTTTCCATTAGGACTTAACAAAAGAAAAGAATTTAACTCCTTCAAAAGAGTGAGCTTCTTATCTACTTAAGAGTTTAAGGATTAAGTTTGTTTAGCAGTTTTAGGTTTTCAATTCTTTTATCGATTGGGTTTCTTCTTTCTTATTTAATACTGCGTGAAGTTCCAAACTAGACTGCGTTGCTTAATTTAGGTTTTAGGTTTCTTATTAGTTTAGTATTTAATTTTTGAGTGGCGATAATCTTTAGCCTCTTTATAGGTAAACAACTACGCAGGCTTGTGTTTACTTCCCTTGGACCTCTTTAGGCGTCTGGAACAGATTTTCGCTTTCGTATTTTTATCCTCCGATCCCAAATAGGGTGTTTGTCAATAAGTTTGATTATGTTTTAAGATTTAGCCCTTTTATTTCCTTGGCTGCTGTTTTTTACTTGTTTTGACAACCTGTTCCTATGCTTTTAACGATCTTATATACCAATATGTTAACTTGCTTTGTTCAGTCACGTTGAAGAAGTCTGAATAAATAGACGAAACCTCCTTGGCGAGATGCTCTTTTAACATCTTTTTAACCTGCAGTTGACTCCTTTTTATCGTTTTACTCTTATACTCTGGCTGAGTCATCAAAGCAATATTCAATAAAATAGCGAATTTACTTCAGAGAGTGAAAAATATGTACCTAGTCGCCTAGAACTTGTGCACCAATGTTAAGAGAGTCGATGAAGCATAGTATACGCTAGCACCAAAGGCATTCACGTGCTGCTTGCGTTACACATAGAGGGGAATTTCCATGATTTCCGTAGCGGGATAAAGCACCATATCGCATTTGGGCCTGTTTACATCTACACAAAATTTATAATAAAAACTCAATTGTGAAAAGTTTCACGAAAGGAAAAGGATTATTCCGGAGACAAAATTCATTAACTTCAAGATCTGCAGAACAATTTTCTTTATAGGAGGCGAAAACTACATCTCAAAAACCTATAGTGTTCCGAAGATACAAATTTATAAACCAATGCAATTTTTTCTTTTGATTTGAAGTATCATGTGAAATCTGTGATGTCATCGTGACATTTATTTGACATTATATTCAATTTATTTTTAATTTTGCTTCCGCTGCAGGAAATATTAAGCAACAGTGGCGGTTGTACTCTACGAAATGTAAAGGGTAATGGTTCAGTTCCAAACGATACTATTTTTGTAGAAACACAACACACAATGACCCACGCTAAAAACATCTCGTCTGGCTGAGTCATCAAAACAATATTCGATATAACAGAGTATTTACTTCAGACAGTGAAAAATATGTACGCAGTCGCCTAGTTCTTGTGCACCAATGTTAAGAAAGTCGATGAACCATAGTATACGCCAACACTAAACTGCACGATCCTACACATGTTTAGCAAAAGTCTTGTCCATAGGTTTTTCACTTTCGGCAAACCAAAAGGGAAAAGGGGTACCCCTTCCCTTAGACCTCCCTTGCAGGCCAGCGACCACATTCCCTTAAAAACTAAAATTGATCTGATCATCCAAAAATGGAGAAGTCTTGTTGCAATTGAATGGTAAACTGATTAGGAGTGGAGAATGGCAAGAACCCTAGGATACCATTGATATGACACAAGGGGGATCCAAATATATTTTCCTCTTCCATCTTCATAAGGAGGTTCGACTTTGAGAATGAGCGAGGATGCACTTTGTAGGTAACGGCTTTGGGTTAGTTGAAACTCTCAAACTCTCTGGACCCTTGGAAATTGTCAACCCAGTCCGCCCGGCTGCTACGCTGCTGAAGATTCACACATCACTTAAAAGGTGTTCCCACTTGAGTACGAGCAGGCGAACATATCCAGATTTGACAACGAGCATGGAGATCAATTAGCAAGTGGGGACGCTCTCGTTATCCGTATCAGATCTCGAGAGCTTGATCGTACCTTCGGGCAAAATCATACCATGCATAGGCGACCAAGAAAACAAGTGGGAACAAAAGGGGATCAAGATTATCCGAGATCAATGATGAGCGACACATAAAATTGCGTAAAAATATGACCTGGATACGCAATTTCAACGACACAACTTCCTGTCACTTGAAACGGAGGAGGCAATCAGATTTCATGCATGCGAAAAAATGGGAACACTCGTGCGGCTGGTCACGAAACTTTCTAGTTGATTGAGATTGTGACAATCAGCATCGGTTAATCACGTGGACAACGAGATAAAAAGGAATCCTAAAATTTTAACAGATTTTCAGCAACATAACTGTTTAAGTGCTGTACGTTCCGTACAATCCTATTACCGATCAGGCTGGTAGAATGCGTGTGCTGGATTAATGAACAAGTTATCGATCTCTCTTGTAATGAATTCAAGTTGAACCACGATTATAAGTACAAAATGTTTGTAAATTCCAGGCAAACAATTTAACCTTTTCGTACTTACTACTCATGTTTGTTTCCTCAGCTTAAGAGCAGACATTTCACGTATGTCGATCTTTTTGATATTTTAACATTTAGATCGCACTTTCCTTTTGCTTCAAAAGAGTTAACAACTTCACCTGAAACTGTAAATGCACAACACGTAACTTTTAGCCAATGAAGAAGATACCCCCTTTTGCGAGTGACAAATGTTCCCTCTGGTACACTCCTAATATATTGCTGTTGAAGAAAACAGTGGCATGTGTAGGATTTCAGAGGGGGTGGCAAACCTGTTTTATCCCCGACTGACACGAAAGAGAATCCCCGGGTCTCCGAAGGTGCATCACGATCGCGAAGCGGGAGTGTGAACGCGTGGGGCCTAGGGGTCCAGGGGCATAGCCCAGGTGGGAGTTTCAGGGAGCGAAGCCACCGGAATTTTATGCAATTTAAGGTGATAGGACGGTCCTAAATTGGCCCTAGAGGCATTATTGATCAGGTTTTCTTAGTATCAGATTTTGTGAAATTTGATATCAATGATGAAAAGCCCAGGTCTCTAAGAAGTTAGCAAATGAACTTCCGAAATATACCCATAAAATAAACAAGTCTAGGTAATTTTATTTTGTCCGATTTAACAGATGGTTTTCTCGCCTACGGTGAATATAACAGGTAGGGTAATTTACACGTGTGCTATTTCAAAACCATAAGAGTAGGAAGCGGGGGAGTGCAGGCCTCCCCCAGTGAAAAAATAGAGGGACTGAAGCAGATAACCTCTTTTTTCATTTTTTTAAATCTAAAAAAGGGGAAATTTCTGGCGCGCTTCGCTGGCAACAAAATTCAATATAAAATGCATTAGTTCTAGGTCAAAAATTAGTGTGGTAAACTTTTCCGAGCTCTGGAAATGACAAAAACCGGTATTTACCATATGTGGCACCACATTATCAAGGGACATGTGCAGCTTTATTGCTATTTTTGTAAACTGTCTTTTCCAGAATTCCAACATTTCAATGGAAGTTCTTTCTTTTGAAATATTTTGTCTAGAAAGGAAAATAAATTTTGGGGAACTTTTGAAATGTCATCGGAAAGTGTCGGTTCGTAGGCCTGAGAAAATATACGTAGCAACAACGATTCAGTCGTCGTGCAATCTAGCTTCTTCGGGAAGCAGTTTATAATTTGGTTTCGCCGAACGGCTCTTTGCCAGAGAGTCGCGACGACTTTAGAAAAATTTATCATTCCCATATTTGCCACCAATATATGAAGAAAGTGCGGATTCCTCAGTTATCCTCCCAACTCTTTAAATTTCCTTACAGGAAACCCAGAATCCAAAGCTTTCTGCAAAACAAGCTCCATATCTACCTATACCGGCTTTAAAGGGGCAAAAATTTCCCCGCGCTTCACGCGCCGTAATACCTCCCTGATACAATGGTGATCACACTTGGAAGAAAAATCGAAAAACTTAGCTATTACTTACAAGTTCGAGAAATGCCACTTCCGGCTGTCTGAGAGGTCACCAGTTTTCCACTTTGTCTGTACGCACCGCGCCAACTGAAGATAGTCTTTCGAGCAAGACTTCATATTCCAAGCAGGAACCATTAGCAAACCGTACCAAAATGGTTTCATACACTTCTATATTCAGATATCTTTCAACTCCGTTAGTTGAGTAGTCTGTGTAGTTGGATTCTTCAGTTACTGAAGTGTCAAACTTTTATCATAGTTGAATTTTACAGAACAGTGACAGCTGTAGGAGGCGGGGGAACAATTGTCCCCTGGATCGAAAAAGTAAATATATCTGAAATTTGCCATTTGAGACACACGTCAAATACAGTGCTGTTTTCCAATTTTATCTTCCTAAAATTCCGAACTCTTTCTGAGAAAAGCTCCATATTTGTAATTGTAAATTTCACAAGGGCAAAATTTTCCGCTCCCTTTGTGGGCCCTAAATTGCAACCCTTAATGCAGTATAAGTGGTCGCTCATAAAGCAGTTAGTGGTACACTTTTCCGAGCCGCTACAGTGTCTTTTTCTACTATTTTTTCAATATAGGTTTTTATGTTTTTAAATATTTTCTCTAAAAAAGGGTTTTGGGAGCTTTTCGAAGGTCACCTAAAATCCTCAATCCGCGCTCTTTAGATAACATTATCTAACAACAACGATCTTCAGTCGACATGCTATCTCAGATATATGTTAATAGGGAACGCATATTCTTCGATTGTCCCCAAATATTCAAATTTCATTACAGGAAACCCTGAATCTAAACTATTTTCTTCAATACAAGCTCCATATTTACAAATGTGTAAAATTACCAAAATTTCCGGCGCGCTCCGTGCGCCCCAAATTACGTTCCAAACACAGTAATGTTTACACTCAAGATAATCAGAATTTTGTTATTAAAAAAAATGTTCTTGCTCGTAGAAAAAGTAAAAAAAAAAAAAAAAAAAAAAAAACGGGCATCAAAGTACCTTTCGGTCAATGAAGTAGGCTAAGGTGCATGGTCCAAGGTGCATTAAACTAATGCAACATAACATAAGAAAAACACATAGTTTTCAAAGACTCCACGGGATTTAGATGCATGAGGCGGAGTAAAACATTTTTGCAAGTGGAGAAGTTCGTCTACTTTATAAAAAAAAAAAAATCTCGTTGTCCCTCAGCCAGTCAGCAGTGGCGTGTGCATGATTTCAAAGGGGCACGATTCCAAATTATCCCAATTTGTTTTAGAAACAAATTGGGATAATTTGGAATCGTGCCCCTTTGAAAGGGATGTTTTCATTCATTTCGAAATCAAGGAGCAAACATAGCATGTGTAACTAACCCTATCCAGTCTGATTAGAAATAAGTCATAATTAACGGTACGAACTTTCCACATGATTTATGAAAAAAAATGAAAAGTCAATCACTTGATTCAAGCTTCTCATTTTCTTTCAACTTTTAATTGACTGTCATATGAAAGATAAAAGGGAGGATAAAATAAAGTAGGAAAATTGTATACAGTGAATACACGGACATCCGGTACAGCTTATATACCCAAACAACTGACTATGAACCTTTGCTTTATGGCCTATTTCACTGCGCATGAATACTACATGTCCCATCTAGGCCCATGGCCAAAGTGGCCAGGGCATTAAGTTTTCTCTCCCTAAAAGTTTTTGAGACCAAAATAAGAATTGTTTTAATGCCTTTCGCTCCAAGAAAAAATCGTCTCCTTCCCCGTTTTTTTTTTCTCAAAAGATATCTTGTCTGGCACGTGTCTGATCTCCAGATATCAGAATGATAAGTTATGGATGATTCTAACACTAAGGGGATACAGCGTGGAGTTCTCTTTGCGTAATTGGAATACTGTAGTGTGCTACAGTATGCGAACACAACGGGCAGGCTTGTACGTTTAAAATCACGAGACCAGTCAAGACGGCCACTGTGAGATAATTAATGAAACCGAAACTTAATAGCATTTAACCTACACAGTTTTTATGAAAATGTTTTAAAGCTGTTTAAGGAGGCTAAACGGGAGAAGCAAAGTTGATTACAGTAGGAGTACCTGCACGGCCACTTATATACTCCTGACTTTTATCTTCTGACGGGCGATCGGTAGAACTTGATAAAAGACTTGAACTTGGTAAAAGACCAAGTCAATGCAAAACCCTGTCAATGCTAAAGGTTAGAATACTCAGAGTGTCTCTTCAGACTTTTCCTATTCCAAAATCCCCGACTGAGTGATTTTCCCCTACTGACTTCTGAGGTGGGAGAGGGGTGGGCTGTGTCCTCCCCCCCCCCCCCCCTTTAAACACGCTACTGGAAGAAGAACAACTAATAGTTAACAAACACCTCACAAACAACTTTTAGATTGTGTTCTAAGAAAATCTGAAAATTTCAAGTTTTCAATCAAAGATAAAACAATCTTACCAGGAGGTTTATTTCCTCTCACACGATTGAAGAAATAGAAGCATTCAGGTCAAATGAGCCGAACAATCTCGAAATGAAGTTTAACAATTGACCATTTAATAAAGAGCGACAATTAATAAATACAAATGGTGTACGATTTGATAGTATGCACAGGTACCGTAACACTTTTGTTTGGTTGTTGCGATTCAGTTTGCACACAGTATGCTTCAAGCTAACACAAAAACGACTGTCCAGCATGGCAGACGTTTACATACATTTAGCTTACAGTAGTAACCTTGTAAAAATCAAAACTTCCATAGGGCATGATTTCAGGATAATAACGCAAAGATTTGTAAGGAATCGTTCACCCGATTCATGAATAATACCCCAGAGTGACTAATGTATTCTTTATATATTCAATAGTCACTTGCATGAAAGGGTTTCAGTGCATAATAGGGACTGGGTAATCAATAGAGTTTGATCATTCACTGCCAATCATCCATGAAGCATTCTGTAACAAAAATGATACAGATTATACCAAGTTCTTGTGTATTTTTTGGTCTATTGGAACCGTTTTTCTTTTTTCATAGGGGTCAAATGTGCCTTGGTACAGCCCATTGTTTAGTTATAATTCAATAAGGCGTGCAGACAATCAAATAACTATGTAGGCTATTCATTGACTACGTGCATCATTACCTATTGCGTGACAAAATATTTGTAGGCAGGGCAGTTGATGAAAATATCTACTTTAATTTGTATACAATCATGTCAGTTGTAAATATATTAAAAAAAGCTAAAGCGGGTTCTCGAGGCCATTGCAAGCCCAAGGAAAATGTATTCATCCAGTTGATAAGGTAATGCCCAATGGTCCAATGATATACTTTAAAGAAATAAAATAAAAATTTAAACATCCAGGAAGGCAAACAAATTTCATCGAGCAAAATACTTTTATGCCAAAGATGGTAACAGCCAAACACTTCTTTAATACGAAGATATTACATATGTGGTATGCTGAATTTAATGATACTCAACGAAGCCACCTCAACACCTTTTAACCGTCGCAACCTCCAATCTCTCATGACATGAACGTTTTCCAGCGTTTTCCGCAGTACGTTTGCATTTTGGACGTTTCCTAGAACAAGGATTTAAACAGGCGATGCACTTTAAAAATGTGGTTTGAAAGGTTTCTAACTAAACGCCCCTAAGTACTTCCCCACCTTGTAAACATGTGGAGATGCAAAGCATTCGTATCTAATTCTTTTAAAACATCGTCCTTAAATCTGTATAATTGCAACAATTGTTAAGTGTAATATAGCTTGACATATTTAAAATGAAAACGTATCAACAAATGGGGACGACGAAAGTGCTGAATCGCTAAACGCCTTTGTAGAGCGTTCATATAGGGAAAGTCCATGCAGGATTTATCTTCCACCGGGGTTTAAATCCTCCCCTGGTCTGTTCTCCTTCAGGCAGCTGCTGGACAAAAAACTGTAGTCCGGAAAGGAGAAGGATCACACGCGCACGTCAACAACCCTTTGGTTGATTTCTGTAGATACCGACCAAGATAAAAATCAAAATTCTCTCGTAATTGCGCACTGTATGGAAATTGGAAACGTGTCTGCCAAGGACTCCTTGATTTATGGCAGTATCTAAAGTATACTGTAACAAGATACGTTAGCTTTACAGAACCAGAACCGTCGGCATTGGTACTCCTGTTACTGGAGGCTACATACACCAATTATTCACTGTCTGACGCCAATACGTATATACAGTGCTTCATGAAAGTTTTCTGTGATGACTGACGGGTGTCTACAAAGAGAAGACCGAAGACCGAAGACCGAAGACCGAAGACCGAAGACCGAAGACCGAAGACCGAAGACCGAAGACCGAAGACCGAAGACCGAAGACCGAAGACCTGAAAACAAAGTTAGAAGTTTTGGCTTTTAGGTTGGGGTGAAACTTACGAATGAAAAATGTCACGAAGGTAGAAATGATGACAACAACACAATGGATTTTAGGTGGCCAGACTGTGTTTTATTTCTCTGAAATTGCAAGGCAGATGACTTACAAAGATAATCATTAGATGGAGAATAATTTACTGTCATACTGTACCAAAAATAAGAGCTCTCAATGCTTTGCATCATCGTCTATCGAAATACGGTGCCACAGCGCCGCCGATACCTTCTATTTCTACATTGTTTGGAATTAAAAGAAGCCGGAACTACTTTCTTATTGGTTTTAAAATGTATTTTATTAAACTAGTTGTTTACTGTATTTTTGAAACTCTGAGGAACGACAACTTTTGACGAGAGAAATACTTCGACCTCTTTTGAAATGTATCTAACCTTTATCGATCACTGAATGACGCAACATGCATCAAACAAATTACAAGGGAGATTAAGAACGTACGGAAGCCGAGAAAAGTCTTAGACCTAATTGCAGAAGAAAGGAGTCAGGTGAGGTTTGATCGCCCAATTTCTAACCAATTCGTTTAAGTCGGGCCGGTCACAACCCTTTCCAGTTGTGGCTCACTGGTTTGTTATCCCTACTCTATTGCTTATGCTGATCACCAAGCACAATGGCATTAAGGTTCCATTTTTAAAGTTTTCTGTATGACCCGGCCCAGGAGTCAAATCCCATTATTATATCCTTATACTTTCCGGACACAAGTCGGATGCTCTAACCACTTGACTATGCAGTGGATCACTGCCGTTATTTAATTATCCATTCCGGAAACGCAACCATTCCGGAAAGATTTCACAATTCACAATTCAGTTTTGATAGGCCAATGTCTCAAATTTGCGATTTAAAATGTTTCACGTCGCCCTGTGTTTAAATTAAATGAACGGATGTCTACCATGACTGCCAAATGGAGGGAGGAGGGGGGGGGGGGGGGGTTAGTTGTTCAAGAATAAGTTTCCTACCTTATAATACGCCAAAGAATGTGAAAAAGGAAAGGAAATAGTGTTGATTGGTAACATATGGTCTTAAATTTAGGTAAAAGTATAATTTTTGTATTTATCTTGTAACATATATAAAAAAACTAGTATTACGTGAAAGCGATACGATAAAATACAGTATGTTTATACTTTGTAGGCTTAAATTAGTCAAAGTAGCGCCTGCATTGACTAACCACGTTAGTCACTCATATTTGACTATTTTGCAATGATATCTAGCTAATTTCGTACTAATGAATGTCAGTCAAAACTTTGTCAACTCTACGTAAATGTTTTAAAACTAATTTAACTCGGTGAAATATCAAACAAATATTGGTCAACATGATTGACGGCGGGATTAGTCTTTTGTTTCATTTTTAATTTAATTCTTTTTACAGAGAAACCCTAATTTATTGCTCTGGGACTTGAGTTGATGTTATATCTCACAAGAATTTGCGAAATGTCCCACCATTTGGTCCAGTTCCTTTAGTTAAAAATCCCCGGTTTGGTAATACGGTTCTTTTGATACGTATTGCACTTAGCTCTGTCCCCTGATGAGCCTGCAACGCCAAAGAATTCAACGGCTGTAGGGGGGAATCAAGGCGTTTGGGTGATATATTTCCCACACTTCAAGTTGACGAGGAGAACGTCCTACATGATCACCCTCCGAAATTTTTAAAAAAGAGATAAAATATTGTGTGCAACTTATCATTACTTTAACATTGGTCATAAAAAAGTCGGTTTCCCTGGTCTTACAAAGTAAACATCTTTTCACAATCCCTGAACGCTAAGTCTTCAAAACCTTCCCTCCAATCACAATTCGTACCCTCACCGAGATATTAGCTAAATACGAGAACACCTGTGACACGATCCGTTTGTGCATTCCAGGGAACCCAAGCTGCTTCTACGCTAAGATACAATAGATCGCCCTACGAGCAAGGGGATTGCAATTTCAGTTTGTTACTTATGGCAAGGAGCTGTAAATTCCCCCTGCTTATGGGTGGAAAATATCGAACATTCCTCAGTTTACTTTTTTATAACGAACGACATGTCAACCTGTCTTGTCCAATGATCACGTGATATGTATTTCTTTTGAACACAAGAGGACACAAATCAAAACTTGTAAAAAGTAAGTGAAATGAAAAATATGACTTTGTCTTACTATAAGTACTCTGTTTGGTGCAATAAGCGCGCTCTTATCATAAATAGGGTGTTTGGAAGATTCAGACATCAATTAGAACGTAAAGAATATTCTCTTAAAACCCCTTCCAACCCCTGTCATCACTTTATCACCTAAAAGTTCGGTGCACCATAGACCTACGTACATACAAAAACTTGAGGAAATTGGTTTTTTCGATATTTGTTAATCGAAACCTACCGCTTCGATTATTGGATTTGCTCAGTTTGTCAAGTGAACTCGTGCCTTCTTTCTTGGCTCGGCGTATTAATATCTTCAGTGTGTTGCTATTCTATTTACACACGAACAATACTAACGTTATGCAGCATTTCATCTGCCACGCAGTTATTTTTACTTTTTCAGGAAGTGGAAATTTCGACTATTTCCCGATTTCACCAACTTGACGGTGTTCCAATAGAATAATCAACCTATTTGAGGCATGTAGGAAGTCTTCTTTTTGAAAGACGATAAGTCGTTACGCAGTACTGTTGACTTTTTTTATATACTTGATTTGATCACTCATAAAATAGTCCCAGACTTGAACGCCGCTACGCAGACTAACGCTAGTACTTACTCCACGACCACACCATCGAAAATCCCCGCTTGTTTAACACGCTTGTCAACCGCTAAAAGTCCGTTTGCATTTCTCGGCTTAATCTGCGCATGTGCAAATCGCGAATCTGCGGTAGAAACATCTTAAAGCCCATCTGTTGCCTGCGTGAAAGGTACGTTCCTGACACAATGGTAAAAGTTTTGTTGGCGGCAGACATTTTTCTCTGAGAATGTGAGCATGGTATACCGTTTGCTAATTTTTGTACAGCACTTAATATTTACTCGATCGAGGATTGCAATCAAGCTGGTGCAATTTTGGGCTTTTTCGTTTCGTTTCAGACCATTTTCAGTGGCTTCTATCAGTACTTGCCTGCAAGTACAAACCGTCTAGTTTAACAAGGATTCAGGTCCTTTACACATGGATATATGGCTCGTGTTGAGTGAAAACTGTGTCAACAATTCAGTTGCTGAAACGCAAATGATAAACAGTATAAAAATGCAATAATTAGGGAGATACAGAAATAGAGTTATTAATCCAACGAGCCTCTTGTCTTTGATTTTAATAAATTTCGTGAAATTGTCGTGCCATTAGTGAAAGGCTAGTGTAGACTAGGGCTAAATAGGCTCTGTCTGTTGGAAAGTTCACCTAACTTACATGTTATTTTTGCTAAGCAAGGAAGTCGATGAGAGTATAGTATTTAGTATAGTATTTAGTATTTTGCAAATTTGAAAATATCGGGCCATAGATTAATGAGTTGAGTTTAGTGAGAGACCTGCTTTAACATGAGTCACAGATATCTAAAGATGAGAGTTGGGCTGTAAGATTTCATTTTTCATGCTGTTCAATATATATTTTGGAATTTTTTGACTTGAGGTACACTTTAAAGGGGAAGTTTTAATTTTCATATGTGAAAGAGGAACAAAATCTACATAGTGGGATGAGGGTTCCATTTAAATCTGACATGTATTTCTTGAGATATCAGTAAATGGAGCCAGTAGATTTGTGTTCAAAAGTGAGTTTGATCGCAGCAGAGCTTATATCACTTCCTCACATTGACAAGGAATGCTTTGCTTCCCTTTGCTTTATCAGACTGTTGTATTGACCTTGATGTTAATTAGGAGTATGACCTCCCTGTGCGGGATGCAAAGTTTGTAAAATTCTCATTCCACTTATGCAGTCACATTTTAATAATATGGGATTGTTGAGGAGAAAAATCCAGTATAAAGTTTAAAGAAAAACAAAAGACTGCCCATTAATGTGGGGATGTGATGTCATATGTGCTTGCTTCAAGTTCACTTTTTGTTGAAAATGTGAAAACTTTACGTGTTCATATCTTGAGAACCACACATCAATGCAAATTTCACCAAATTGCTTAGAATAAGTTCCCCTCTAGCATATCAGAGTTTGATATGACCTTAAACCCTTCTTTTAACAGTAAGCTAAAGTTTCCAGTTCAGAATGGAGTCATACATGACAGACCAATGATCTTAATTACCTGAGGGTCGCGAGATTGGTTGGTTAGGTGTTGTCCTTTAGTGCACGTATCTTCCTTGGGAAGCAGAACTCCTTCGGGGGTATTGCTTGGTTTCTCCGAACGGCTCTTCGCCAGACAGTCGGGAGGACTTTAGGAATAGTAATTAAACGTTTGTATGGAACTTTCTTCCTCTCGTGGAAGTTTTCAAGTTCCTCGAAACCTTTAGAGCAACACTAGATAAAGACTATTACAAATGTCAGGAATTGCTTAATAATTTATCCTGTTGCGATGAAGGGGATTTTTTTTATTCATTCTTCGTTGAAATCCTCATCTCTTCGTTGATTAACGGTCATGTGACCGTTCCTATCCAGTCAGAACCACGAGACAAAAGAATAATATCAAAACACAGCTCCCTGGTCAAACAAAGATTGATGGATGAAACACTAACGTTGCGTCCGCTGTTTAGCATCTACCATGGTTTATACATCATTTTCCAACAAGCACACAGATTGGACAGTAAGAAAAACATGCCCACTGATAACGGTAACGTACATGGATAATACGTTACCTTTGAGTTCTTTTTACGTTAATGTATACGTAGTGAAGATTCACATGTACGTAGCAACAGTTCAAAAGTCACCTTACGTAAAGGTATACAAAACAATACACGCCAGTGGGCAGCTACTCTAAAAAAGAAGAAGAAGAAAAAAAAAAAAAAAACCCAAACCAGGGTTAAATTTAAGAAGGATCGGTGTTCTATTTACTTTAACACAGTCCAAAGTAATTTGGAGTAAATAGAACACCGATCCTAGTTAGATATAACCCCGGTGTTTTAGAGTGTAGGTTCAACGTATCGTACCAACTTGGTCATTGTTAGGCTGCACCGTACCATTACATGTAAAACTCGTTGCTAGAAGGTGCCAGAATTGCCGTAAGTGATATTTCCGTCTTGATATCTAAAGGAAAATGCAACAATCAGAGTTTGCACTGACTTGTTCAAAGAGACCAAAATCGGGTGAACGACGGTGATGTTGCATTCGCCAAAATTATTTTTTCATTCTACTGTGAAACATTTACTATTCATTTCACTTTGTAATCTGTAATTGAACCTGTTTGAATTAGCCGTTTGGAATTTTGCCTGTTTCTCTAGGGGCAAACAGAAGGTAGGTAACATTTTATACATGAAATTCTAAATATTATAGTTGGTAACATTTTCATTTAAATATGAAATATGACTCGCTTTCGTCATTTTAGATCCGGGATCTGGTACAATTCAAAAAACAATGGTAAAACCACATGTGCAATTAAAAAATCAGTTTTTTATGGTCGATATGGCCATTTTCGAAACTTTTATTTGCCCTTTTTGGAAAGAGCATACATTAAAATGTTACTAGTTTTGAAGCAGGAAAAGCTAGGATTGCTTTCTATTTTAATGTAGTGTGTATCGTAGAGCGACCTACTTGAACTTTTAGTAAAAGTCGCGATTATAGAGGTACAATGTCTTCTTGGTTTTTTTAATTAAAGTGTTGTTGTACATGTGTTAAAAAAAAGTCGTACAACTTTGAACCTGTATTTTATTGCAGAATAATACACGGACCAACGCTTTGAATTTTTAAATGATGCCTAAAAAGGATTATATGAAATTCGCCAATATAACAATAAGAATGCAGTAACACGTTGAATGGTATGTCCCAAGTGACAGGAAGAACATCAATGAAACCCAACAATAAAATCAGAGGAAATTTCTCGCTATCATAAATTAATGTGCAATTATTAATTCTGTGTATTTTGATAGTGGGCTTTTAACTCGTTAAATGTATGAAGACAAATTCATTACAGTCTGCAATCAGACGTTACGGTAAGCATTTCCTAAATAAACTCTAAATGAAAAATGTATAGACAATTTGGGAGTCAGCACAGCGCCATTTTAAGGTTGGAATCCATGCTTAAAACATCTTCTCTGCCTTTTTTCCTTAGATAATGTGCAGTATTTGTTCTTTTTATCCAGTCTTGAATGGAGCCATACATGAAAGACCAACAGACCGATTATGTCTGAGGGCCGTGAGGTTGGTCTAGTGTTGTCATTCCGACGTAGGCTAAAAGCTCCTTCGGGAAGTTTGGTTTCGTCGAACGGTTCTTTGAGTACTTTAATAAAAAACAATTTTCTGTACACTGTAAAAACTACCATAGATTTACAGAACAACAAAATAAAGAAAAAAATAAGGATAACAGAACAGTTCTGTAATCTTTATGTTTCTTTTTATCTTTTAATCTGTAAATTTACAGCGAATTTGAGTCATTTTTAAGAGTGTACCGTA
Source organism: Holothuria scabra (assembly GCA_037179385.1). Taxonomy (NCBI): domain Eukaryota; kingdom Metazoa; phylum Echinodermata; class Holothuroidea; order Aspidochirotida; family Holothuriidae; genus Holothuria; species Holothuria scabra. Next base: position 10,685,965 of record CM074179.1, read on the forward strand.
AGAGGGGCGTAGATTTGGTTTGTAGATTGGTGGGCAGAAATTTTTCAGCAACCAAAACTTCTGATCGTGTTCGTGATCGGACTCGTCTATACAATCCAACCACACTAACGCGAGAAAACACAACTATAAAAAAGATGCAAACAAACACATAACACACACACTCACACACACGCACACATTGACTCGCATTTAAACAAAACATATTGTACATTAAATTAGTATTATTGCCCTAAAACTGAGCCCAAAACTGACGTTTTCTACATATCCTTAGGTCATCTATGCACCAAAATGTTACATTTTGTTCATTCTGGCTGTTTTTCTTTTTAAAACCCGAATTGTTAGAGGGGGTAAAACGATATACCTGTCATTCAACATTTTCATTGGCGGAGCGTTTCTTCTCCCTACCCCCATGATCGACGTCCCTGTACTCTAATAATTAAGAAAGGTGGCACCGCAAAAGGGAGGCGTTTGTCTTCAAAGACATTATAATAAAGATTCTTCATTGAGAAATTTTTGAGTCAGTTTACAACCAGCAACCCTTTTTTCTGTACCTACTTGGAGTTAATTATATTTAAATGCGTCTTTTTTTACCATGTACAGATGCGAAACAGATTTGTGCTGAAGTTTCGTCACGGGAAAAGAAACAGATTTGGCTGCTTGGTGTCTTTTGATAGCAATGAATCGTAACGTCGCCACTTTTGGAATGAAAACCAAAACAGATTTTTCTATTCTTTCCTTCTCTTTTGTGCAAGATAAACAAAACATTCCAAGCGTGACAGGAACTGAGGTCACAACTGCTAACTGTACTTCTGAATCAGAATAAAGGTCATTATCCTTTTTTTTTTTTTTTGTTAATTTGTCTTTTGCAGTGATTGACAAGTACCGAATGCATGGTCAAGAATCGAAACCCTGAAGTGACAAGAAACTTTCACTTTTTCTTAAATTCAAACTTTCACTTTTTCTTAAATTTGAATTTTTAATTTTTTCTTATATCCGTGCTTTCACTTTTTAAAATTCGAACTTTCACTTTTCTTAAAGCGGAACAAAGAGATCTGGGCAAGAAAGAAAAAGTTTTGCTTCATGCTCTTTTCACTATAATATAACGATGAGTAAGCTTTTTCACGGAAAAGAACTTTTAATAGGGTGTGAAACAGAAACAATTAAAAACAGTTACAGTTACTCAAACGACTGTAGAATATGCAATTCGTTTTGTGCGTGTGTGTGTGTCGGCTGGCATTGGAACTTTATGAATATTCATATATCAGCTGCTTTTGAGATCGCATCGACCAAACCGCCAAGATGAAGCCACTGTATACTGATACTGTACGTACGCAATTGCGTACCATATTTTCAGTTCACTAATCAATGTTAGGATAGGATGTGCTCGCTGGACATACGAAAAATGTATAGCTATAGGACCTTACTGTATATGTTCATATTTGTAGTCTAAGCTCATGCTGCCTCTCCATGTCAGGCAACCTTCTCCCCTTGGTCCAGTTAGGATTGGGATGAGATTCTCCTCTTCTTTAATGTTATTGTGCAACAATTTCTATGCCGTGGGTAACGCTTCTTTATACTGCAATTTTTCCAATCAACATGCCACGTTGGACCCATATGCGTTATCTGAGGGCACCGTGGGAGTTTTATGGGCATGGGGTAACCATGGTTTGTGGGGACCTGTGGGTGTTATGTGGGTGTTTTGTGGCAGAGGACCATGGGATAATAATTGGCTAACTTTAAGTTGGTCCATGTGGGTTGAATCTGGGTGATGTATGGGCAGCCGTTAATGGGAAAATAATAGGCTAATTTTAATGGGACCCATTTGGATTTTGTATGAATGAATGATGGGTCGACTATAATGTGCCCATATGGGTAATATATGGGTTCTCTGTGGCCATCTGTTCTTTTTGAATGTTTACTGTTGTTGTTGTTGTTGACGTCCTGTGGCAAAGTTTCACTGAAAAATGGCCTCGAGTTGGGGTGAAGTGAGCTCTCGAGCGTTTATATTCGTTGCTTAATTTTATCAGAACTTAAATATGGGGATCACTGACTTTTTAATGTGCAAAGAAAGCGTTTTGTTTAGTTAATAGAATTTTGTTGATGGGTTAACTAACGTTTCTCATTAATGAAGGGCGAAACACGAACCCTTACGTTACTAGTCTAGCCCACGTAGGGACGTACGTTAGAACGAACGTCGCCGTAGGCCACAGGCGATCGGTGCTGAGTATAGGTCGGCCAACAACACGGTCTTGCCTAGCTACCTTCAGCCTATACTAGCCTTGTACCGAGCGCATGTGCCTAACGTTCAATTAGGCCTAGCCAGGCCTAAAGTTATATCCTAGGCTGAATCTAAACTTAAAACTGCAAATTACAGTTTAAACATTACTAATAAGCCTTCCTTATGAAATGAAACGTTAGGCCTGTTTGAATTATGTTTCACTTTGGTAGTTTGCGGCCTCACAATGCATGCCGCGCATTGAGTTAGGCCTAATGTCTTCATGTTTCGAGTGTTACTGTTATGCCTAACGTTAAGCCTAGGCCTAGGCCTTAGTTTACTAAGTTAGACCTGTGTTATTGTTAATCAAGCAAGAAGTAGAAGGACCACTCTTGTAAAGTGACATACCAGTTGTGCCCAATGTGGATCGTACCCACGGAATAATTTACTCTTCAAAAAAATTGCATATCAATTTTGTCGTTTCTGGACTCTTATATCATGAGCAATGGAAATCACATGTTATGTACAAAACCTGTGACATAAGGCCTGATATTTGAGAATATTTTTAGGTTGTCCATCGGACAACCTTTTATCAAAATTGTTTGTTTTCCGAAATAGTTTTTGGTTGTCCGACTGAAAACGACAACAAAAACCAGGTTGCAAAAATCCATCGAGGTTTCGAAGTTACATTTTTACAAATAATGCAACATCTAATCCCTGTTGATCCAAGAAGACCTTTGACCTTCACCAAACACTTAATGGTTCTTCTTCAGACGAACACATCTACATACAAACTATTGCATCAATCCAACTCGTATACCTGAAGAGGTTCTGCGAACAAGATTTTCACAGAATGATCCCAATTGACCCCAAACTACCTTTGACATGTGAACCAAAATCAACAGTGTGCATCTTTTGACTGTTATGCATGGATATACCAATTATGAAATCTATCCAAGTTTAGTAACCTTGAAACGGGTAAACGAGGTTTTCAGAGTTTGACCTCTGGTGACCCCAGATGATATTCGACCCCCACCAAAGTTAATGGACTTCTTCCTCTCAATATGGGGCATCTATGTACCAAGTCACTCGAAGATCCCCCTATCCTACCAATCTAAAAATGTCGTGGCCGGCTCGACTTGAACCAATTGGTTGGAAACTTGGCCGTAAAACTCCATCTGACCTAACCTGACCTAACTTAACGTAACCTAACCTAACCTAACCAACCAATGTAACTAGAGCACCATCGGTGCTAATGGCCCAAACCTGTTGAATCATTGTACAGTGATGACTTCCAATGCCAAGACAATCACGTCCTAACCAATGGATATTTTAATCACTACAGGGACTGTACTTGCCATACATGGCTATTATTTCTTAACCAGATGTACCCACAATTTAGAATGTTTTAATTTCTCTCAGGAAAAATGACAAGGAACTTAATACTTTTTAGAATGATTACCTTCCTCGAAGTTGTAGCCTAAGTGAGCAGCCGCCGTTACCTTTCTTTCTTATTTTTACAGAAATCAGTCTAGTTAGCAAGGAAGAAAGCAAGTTGAATGAGCTATTATAACACAATGAAAATTCCAGGGAACACAACTCGGCTTAAGATACTACAAGCTGTGGGGCGATGTGTTGACACTTTTGTTTACACAAACCATTATCTATGCAAAAATGTTAAATTATAAAGCAGGAATAACCGTTCGTTGTAAATGAAGGACTATACGTTGGTTAGTTAGTTAGATGGAATTCAACCTACTGGTTCAAGTCGAACCGACATGGCATTTTTCAAGTTGTGGCTCACTGGCTTGTTTTCCCTGCTCCATCCAAATTTGTGCAACATTTTATTTGAAGTGTGTCAAAAGTGAGTGAAGGAATAGGAAATGGATCTGAAAACTGGTATGTTTTGTCTCTACTACATATATGGGGGGGGGGGGGAGGAGGTTGGGGTTAGGTCTAACTTTGTCCATCAAACCGAGGAAACGAGTCTTAGTTGGCTAATTCGAATTCATAAGGTTTTCTTGGTAATTAAGATATACATAAGACTTTCAAGGAAATGCGATGGCTTAATCTTATCATTATAAAGGTCAGATTGTGTATAAGCATGTACCTCGGATGTTATCATCGGTATTTTAACGATGTACTTCAAAAGTATGTCACTGCTATTTTACAACACCATAAAGAAATGAAGCCCATGGAGGGCAAATTGATATTAACTCATTTGCACGATATGTTTAATCAAAAGTCAAGTATTTAAAGGTATTTTTTGCAAAAATTTGAATCCTGAGTCAGAAGCCTTTTAAGTCACAGCGTCGCCTTTATCCCCTTTGACTGCAAAGTGCATCCCAATTAGTTCGGTCTTCATTTTTTTTTGGGGGGGGGGGGGGAGGGTGACAGATCATGAGACGGAGATTTTATGGTCTGTAACTATCTTAACTGGTCAAACCCCCTATAAATTATGCTCTCTAAACTCCGGGGTTAATTTAACCAGGACCTACTTTCCTAGACAGACTAAATCAAATCCTAGTTATTTGACCAGAATTTGTGTTTCTTCAACCATGATTTGAGTTAGTTTTATCAGGATTTCATGAAAACTCTAAACAGGATGTGTTGAAATAAACATAACACCGATCCTGGTCAAATTTTTCCCCGGTGTTTCAAGAGTGTATGGGGTAAAGTCTTCTGTAAGGGGGCGCCCCGACAATAAGACGGAAATTTACTTAGAATCTGCTCACAATTATAGAGCTGTTACAACCAATACGAGAACAGCAGAGAAACATTTGAATGCGTCATTTTATTACTGTTATATAAACTCAATGCGTCGTTTTATTACTGTTATATAAACTCAATGCGTCGTTTTATTACTGTTATATAAACTCAATGCGTCGTTTTATTACTGTTATATAAACTCAATGCGTCGTTTTATTACTGTTATATAAACTCAATGCGTCGTTTTATTACTGTTATATAAACTCAATGCGTCGTTTTATTACTGTTATATAAACTCAATGCGTCGTTTTATTACTGTTATATAAACTCAATGCGTCGTTTTATTACTGTTATATAAACTCAACGCGTCGTTTTATTACTGTTATATAAACTCAATGCGTCGTTTTATTACTGTTATATAAACTCAATGCGTCGTTTTATTACTGTTATATAAACTCAATGCGTCGTTTTATTACTGTTATATAAACTCAACGCGTCGTTTTATTACTGTTATATAAACTCAATGCGTCGTTTTATTACTGTTATATAAACTCAATGCGTCGTTTTATTACTGTTATATAAACTCAATGCGTCGTTTTATTACTGTTATATAAACTCAATGCGTCGTTTTATTACTGTTATATAAACTCAATGCGTCGTTTTATTACTGTTATATAAACTCAATGCGTCGTTTTATTACTGTTATATAAACTCAATGCGTCGTTTTATTACTGTTATATAAACTCAATGCGTCGTTTTATTACTGTTATATAAACTCAATGCGTCGTTTTATTACTGTTATATAAACTCAATGCGTCGTTTTATTACTGTTATATAAACTCAATGCGTCGTTTTATTACTGTTATATAAACTCAATGCGTCGTTTTATTAATGTTATATAAACTCAATGCGTCGTTTTATTACTGTTATATAAACTCAATGCGTCGTTTTATTACTGTTATATAAACTCAATGCGTCGTTTTATTACTGTTATATAAACTCAATGCGTCGTTTTATTACTGTTATATAAACTCAATGCGTCGTTTTATTACTGTTATATAAACTCAATGCGTCGTTTTATTACTGTTATATAAACTCAATGCGTCGTTTTATTAATGTTATATAAACTCAATGCGTCGTTTTATTACTGTTATATAAACTCAATGCGTCGTTTTATTACTGTTATATAAACTCAATGCGTCGTTTTATTACTGTTATATAAACTCAATGCGTCGTTTTATTACTGTTATATAAACTTAATGCGTCGTTTTATTACTGTTATATAAACTCAATGCGTCGTTTTATTACTGTTATATAAACTCAATGCGTCGTTTTATTACTGTTATATAAACTCAATGCGTCGTTTTATTACTGTTATATAAACTCAATGCGTCGTTTTATTACTGTTATATAAACTCAATGCGTCGTTTTATTACTGTTATATAAACTCAATGCGTCGTTTTATTAATGTTATATAAACTCAATGCGTCGTTTTATTACTGTTATATAAACTCAATGCGTCGTTTTATTACTGTTATATAAACTCAATGCGTCGTTTTATTACTGTTATATAAACTCAATGCGTCGTTTTATTACTGTTATATAAACTCAATGCGTCGTTTTATTACTGTTATATAAACTCAATGCGTCGTTTTATTACTGTTATATAAACTCAATGCGTCGTTTTATTACTGTTATATAAACTCAATGCGTCGTTTTATTACTGTTATATAAACGTAAGTATGAAGAGAATGTGATATGAAAATAGCTTCAAGTTTTACGTTTGTGGTCAAAATATTTTGTAAACACATTTTTGAAATGTGTGTCATTTAAGGGGACATTGTGTAAAACAAAGTTTGAGACACACCATTATTGCAAAGCATCTTTTTTTGAACCAAAATTTACTTTCAAGTTTTGATCAAGGGAGGAAAAATAAAAGAAGATAAAAAAGAAGGAGAACAAAGAGAAGGAAGCCAAGAAAAAAATGTCAATGTGAGAAGTAATTTGTATTACTGGCACGTAGAGCGCATTTGCGCATGCTTGAGAATGTCTGAGGTTGTCAGTACTTGTATATCCTGAAATGGTTCATTATTAAACTCTTTTCGGTAACAGAAAATTAATGCCCAGCTCAAAACGTGTGACAATAAAGAAACAATGGGAATTAGTCAAATAAATATTTGAAGACAATTATATAAACGAATAAAAAAAATAACCTCATATAGCTGCCGGTAGTTAATTTTCTTCCCTAGTTAGCCGTGAGAGACATAATTCTCCTCATGGTTTATTGTTTATTGCATTCGTTTAACCACCACAGGAAACTCGTAGTATACGATGGACAGGGAAGGGCCACTCCGCACCACCCAGATCCTTGATGAGTGATACAATTTTGTTCAGGTGGCTTTTCTGGACAATATTTTATATGTTACCATTGAATTGAGATGATCACTGCATCGATGACATTTTCCCAAAATGGTCGCAAATGTGGAACTGTTTATAACTACAACCCATAAACTAGTAATTCCTTTATAGTAATAATGTATCCATCAGACGTCTGGTAACATGGAAATAACAAATTTAGCTATATCATGTAGGAAGTGTTATTCCCCCGGCAAAAAACAAAAATAAATCATATTTAGATTCGGAGAAAAGGATAATTTCTTAGCTGACCATACATGTCAGTGTTACCTCCCCCCCTCCCGCGGGAAAATAACCGGGAATCCCATTACAATCCAGAACAGAAGGATACTTTTTTTAGCTGATCTTACATGTCAGTGTTAACTAACCCCCCCCCCCCCCGGCCCTAACAAAAATAGCAATAAAACCATTTTAAATGTAGAAAAAAAGATAATATCTGAGATGGCCATACATTTCTCATTCTTTGATTTATAATATTGACTGTAAGGACAAATGGAAAAAATAAGTATACCCCGAGGATTTTACTTTGGAAATTGAAATTGTGTCATTAAAGACCATTAGTATTATTTACTGAGCGGTAAATTATATGTTGAGCAACTATTTGATAAGTAATAAAGATTAAAAACAACAAATGTCTTCAATTAGCATCAATCCTCTTATTTTATCTTTGTTTGTGAATGTGTATAGGCAACAAATGGCTTTAAAACTTTCAACTTGAAGAGATATCTCAAAGACGGTATTGAATAAATCCCCCCCCCCCTTTTTTTACTCTTTAATTGTTTATAAAAGGCAGGGCACCGTGCTGTTATGTCAAGGGTCGTACGTTTAAGAACAAGGCAACCATTTTGAAATTCAAAATGGTCAACAAGAAAAGTCATGTTTGCTCATATTGCGCGGACGAGAAAACACCTCCATTAATATTCCCTCACCCGATATTCCTTGGGAACCGTATGGTCCAATGGTCTCCAATTTTGCAGTTTTAACATTCTTTGGACTGTTTTCGCCATTTTAATTTAATACAAGTCTTAGAAAAACTCTTACTGAAGTAATTTCTGTACTACAGACAAATCTTCAGTCAAGACGTCCTAATAGGTCTACTATTTTTATGAATATTGCCTACATTATTATCACCGTAGTACCACCATGGTTAAATTTTTATATCAGAAACAATCGCCGCCATTTTGATTCTAATAATCGTTTCGAATGGGTGGGACACAACTTCCAAAACCAGTGTGTCTGTTACCAAATAATGTGGATAGCTGAAACGGGCAGGATGAATAGGGGCAGTTTCATCTAACGTGTCAAACACCTACAAGTTTGACCTTTAACGCCCTCTAAATCCACTTAAAATTGGAGTTTATGGAACCTAGGCGTCGACTTCACACTAAACCAAGCAAGTAAATTGGGGACCCACCAGCATGACCCACGCTTTGCACTCAGTTTGTAGGTATGCGAGAAAATGATTCCCTTTGACATTTACCTTGGAGGTGAATTTTTCCTCGCACTTTTGAAAAAGTGATGCCGCCACCACGACTGGGTTAGAAAGTTATGCTCCACCGGAGAAGCCTCTCCCCATCCCCGTCGGGGAAGTGTTGGGGTCTAGTTGGAAGAACTTAAAGACAGGACAACAAAAATAATTATAACAAAATTTAGACATTAATTAGTTAGATGGAGTTTGGTCCTCAAAAAGGAGGGGAACATTTAACGGGGTAGCGGGGAGGACCCTCTCCCATTGTCATGGGCGTCACCAAGGGAGGATCAGGGTTGCGAGCGACCCCCCTTTGAATTTTTGTTTTTGCAGAAACGCTTAAAGAACGGACCAAGAGTCGAAAGAGGATCACTTCTGCTATTGCAAAATATAAATTTCTTCTAATATGGTAAATCGCTAATTTCGATGCATTTACAGGTCGAGTCCCCCGAATTAGTACTATTTCACCCCTTACTTTTTGTAAAGTGACGTCCGCTAAGATGTCCTGTCGGCTATATGTAGCTACACCTTTCCATCATTATAATCATATATCTAATAGAACTTTTAAAATGATATCTTTGACTCAATGATGCTATATGTCAGTAATAAGTTGTATTTACTTCATCGGATAGTACGATGAAGAGGTAGTTATCCCACCAAAATCTGCCGAGTCAAAGGCCCTTTAAGTTTAAGAAATGATGGTACCGATATTTAAGGAATAAATCTTATTTGACTGGCTATTATGGTGTAAGCCGTTGAGACTCCAAAACGGACGAGGCGAATTAAGCCAAGTCCGTTATGTTGCTAGTTTGGAGTCGAGACGGTTTATGAGACAGTAAGACAGTTATGTTGGTTGACCGTGTGTAGTAATATAACAGGTCCCTGTTCAACCAATCAGAATGCAGGATTTGCAACAACGGATAGTAGAGGTGGTAGAATTGAAAATCACTTCCTTTATCTATGCATACGTATCAAACTGAGTGATCATGTGTCAACCATTATTCCAAAGCTCAACTAACTTCTACTTTATCTCCAATTTTTTGCTTTACCTTTCCATTACTTTTTTTTAATGGAATAAATGACTCTATTTTCTAGAAAGGGGGAAATGTTGAAGTTTGTTAGATAGTTTCACGGCCCAATTTCCAACCTATTGATTCAAGTCGAGCCGGACATGGCCTTTTTTCCAGTTCTGGCACTCTTGCTTGTTTTCTCTACTCTATGCCTATGCGGAGCATCACGCACAACGGCATTAGGTTCCATTTTTAGAGTCTTTGGTATGACTCGACCTGGGATGCTCTTACCGTTAGACCAAACACGCGCGGTTGGGAAAGGTTGAAAGTAAATAAGAAAGTGCATTGACAAAATCACATTGTGCACAAATTACTCTTCTGTTCAATAGAGCCTGATATCTTAAGTAGTTTAATAGACGCCGTTCGTTGCAGATTTGAATGATTTTCGGAAATTTCTTTTCATTGCAGAGTTCAATTTGCTTAAAATTTCTTACTGATTTGTTATTTAAGTTTCGCTTATTAAACCTCCTTAACGTATTTGATACACCACAGTACGTATTGGTGTTTTGTTAGAAACCACCTTTCAAACTTGATAGGCGCTAGTGACATTAAACGTGGTTGACTCAGTAACTTCGATTGTGGCCATTTAAGAGCCAGCTCTATAACAATGTATACGAAGCAGCAACATTCCATATGGATACGTGAACAAAGAAGTTGTAGTTTTACTGTGCCCAAAATATAACATCTATATCACAGTTTACAAAAATGTAATTTAAGTTGGTTAAAATGTTCAGGCAAGGCACTGACATTACGGTAATTGATCCTCATTTTATATGGTATTGAGGCAAAACGTTTCATGCATATTGCATTATATTGCAAGTTGCTTATTGTTTTTCTGCACGGTGTTTCCATGTGGTCACCATGCCGAGCTAAATATATTTACAAACACTCATCAACCAAAAGACATATTTGTCTAAAGTTCCTAACTGATGTATGATTGTGTTCAATTTGATTTTAATTTTTTCTCAAAATGATACAGCTTGATATTCTACTCGTTGGTCTGCGAGGAAATGCCATTTCTGTCGGTCTGTGTCCAGATCACCTGATGGCTGCGCTAAGCTTGTTAAGTCGCCATCTTTATGCTAAGTCATGTATGCTACCTTAATCTCAATAAGAATCGGATCATCTGGTCTGACTGACAATTTGATGTCACTTCAACGTATTTTTGTGATTAGTGTGAGGTGTAAATTAAGAGAACAAAATCAGTGACACCGAAATATAAGTTGACGAAAACAAATATTTCGCTTTCATTTAACCTCAACGTTCAGCCATATTTATCTGTAGGGGTGGTAAGAGATACATATCCAGTAATAATTCAAAAGGACTCGGGACGATTTCCGGTGTTCTGGGGTTATTTTCGGCAAAAGGGGGATAATTTGCTGACTACCGCGTCATTTCATAGCGTTTCCATGAGATTATTTTGTCCCATCATAAACATATGGCAGTATATGAGCCCTGTCCATTAGATCATCATGGCATCAATTCAATGTAAAACAATGCCAACAGTTTTGTACGAAAAAATAAGTGGTAATTATTATCTGGTTTTTTTTTGAAATTTTTCATGTTTTTCGAAGTAAAAATCTTTTACAGAAAAAAGTTAAAGACGATTGGTTTGATTCCGCTTAAGAACCCGGGAAATAAAATTTTAGATGTCTGGGTAGTCGCGATTTTCTTAATTTTCTCTGCACTTCGCCGCGACTTATGATGGCGCTCCGCTCAGATAGTCTGTCGGCATCAAAAAGCATTTTAATGCTCGAACGAGGATTCCGTCCTTTCTTAAAACTGTACATGATGAACTAGAGGCTGGATTCGCATTTAATCGGACTCCTCTTAAACATTAAAATCAGCCTCGAAGCTATTGCTGGCCATCGGGCATCGTCACTCCCAACATGAAACCCTAAATCCATTCCTATAATAAGCATATAAAAAGAGAAACAGTAAAGTAAGAACTTTCTTCTTTTATCATATCATATGGTACTCTGTAAGTTAAACCACGTAGTTTCGGCTTTCTCCTCATTCAGTGAGTAAACCCTTAAAGGTGAAGAAATCCCTTGCGCTTGGTGGAGATGGGGTTTTACGGCCCAGTTTCCCACCATTTGGCTCAAGTCGAGCCGGTAACGACCTTTCCTCCAGTTGTGGCTACGTGCTTGTTTTGCTTACTGTATTGCTTAATATGCTGAGTACCAAGCACAGTGACAGTAGGTAATACGTTCTTACAAAGTCTTCAGTATGACCTAGCAAGGACTCCCAACCTTCCGACTGATGCTCAAACCACTTGACCACGCAGTCTGTCTTTATGCTTGGTGGACACCTCCCTTGGAATTTTTAACAAAAATAATGAGGCAAACATTAGTGAATAATAAAAAATGCGTTTATTTTTTCTTCTGCCGTGCACCACAGTTTCTATGAATCCATCCAACCAAACGATTATACACATGAACACAAAATTTTTAATTTTAATCGTTTCATAAATTTTAAGACAGTTCAGCAGCAGTTCCAAGTCATTGTAACAGAGGTCTTGTACAATGTGTGCATGACCAAAATATCTTAAAATTTTCATTGACTAAAAGAATAATCTCAATTATCACCCTGTACAATTCTCTTATTTTCCTTCCCTTTTGAAATTGAAAAGAAAGCAGTACAGGAAATAACCGCTTTCGGGGGACAATGAGGTTCCCCCCGGATCGGGAACATATTCAGCTGCGTCAACGATATGAATATATATATATATATATATATATATATATATGTATGTATATATATATATGTGCTCAGGAGGTGAATGGCGAGTTGCTTCATCTGTTATTTGAACAAAGGCCAAACCAACTTGGCTTCATGGCTCAGTGGTTAGAGCGTCCGCACTAGAAAGCGGGAGGTCCCGAGTTCGAATCCCGGTGGAGTCAACATCGTTTTTTCACCTCAGCCAGATTTTCCAGCTTTACCAATTTGATTTATATATTCCACGCAGTTGTCGTCAGCGTTTATTTTCACTTCATCTCTGCTTTCACAGGTTTCTGTATCTCTTCGGAGATCCGCTGGCGAATAAACAATTGTGTTCAGCTGGATGGCATCAACTTTGATCTTTGGTTAGGGCTTGCGTCAAACGAGAACTAGTGCTGTTCCAAAAAATTAGGCGCCTGCTCAGGAGGTGAATGGCGAGTTGCTTCATCTGTTATTTGAACAAAGGCCAAACCAACTTGGCTTCATGGCTCAGTGGTTAGAGCGTCCGCACTAGAAAGCGGGAGGTCCCGAGTTCGAATCCCGGTGGAGTCAACATCGTTTTTTCACCTCAGCCAGATTTTCCAGCTTTACCAATTTGATTTATATATTCCACGCAGTTGTCGTCAGCGTTTATTTTCACTTCATCTCTGCTTTCACAGGTTTCTGTATCTCTTCGGAGATCCGCTGGCGAATAAACAATTGTGTTCAGCTGGATGGCATCAACTTTGATCTTTGGTTAGGGCTTGCGTCAAACGAGAACTAGTGCTGTTCCAAAAAATTAGGCGCCTGCTCAGGAGGTGAATGGCGAGTTGCTTCATCTGTTATTTGAACAAAGGCCAAACCAACTTGGCTTCATGGCTCAGTGGTTAGAGCGTCCGCACTAGAAAGCGGGAGGTCCCGAGTTCGAATCCCGGTGGAGTCAACATCGTTTTTCACCTCAGCCAGATTTTTCAGCTTTACCAATTTGATTTATATATTCCACGCAGTTGTCGTCAGCGTTTATTTTCACTTCATCTCTGCTTTCACAGGTTTCTGTATCTCTTCGGAGATCCGCTGGCGAATAAACAATTGTGTTCAGCTGGATGGCATCAACTTTGATCTTTGGTTAGGGCTTGCGTCAAACGAGAACTAGTGCTGTTCCAAAAAATTAGGCGCCTGCTCAGGAGGTGAATGGCGAGTTGCTTCATCTGTTATTTGAACAAAGGCCAAACCAACTTGGCTTCATGGCTCAGTGGTTAGAGCGTCCGCACTAGAAAGCGGGAGGTCCCGAGTTCGAATCCCGGTGGAGTCAACATCGTTTTTTCACCTCAGCCAGATTTTCCAGCTTTACCAATTTGATTTATATATTCCACGCAGTTGTCGTCAGCGTTTATTTTCACTTCATCTCTGCTTTCACAGGTTTCTGTATCTCTTCGGAGATCCGCTGGCGAATAAACAATTGTGTTCAGCTGGATGGCATCAACTTTGATCTTTGGTTAGGGCTTGCGTCAAACGAGAACTAGTGCTGTTCCAAAAAATTAGGCGCCTGCTCAGGAGGTGAATGGCGAGTTGCTTCATCTGTTATTTGAACAAAGGCCAAACCAACTTGGCTTCATGGCTCAGTGGTTAGAGCGTCCGCACTAGAAAGCGGGAGGTCCCGAGTTCGAATCCCGGTGGAGTCAACATCGTTTTTTCACCTCAGCCAGATTTTCCAGCTTTACCAATTTGATTTATATATTCCACGCAGTTGTCGTCAGCGTTTATTTTCACTTCATCTCTGCTTTCACAGGTTTCTGTATCTCTTCGGAGATCCGCTGGCGAATAAACAATTGTGTTCAGCTGGATGGCATCAACTTTGATCTTTGGTTAGGGCTTGCGTCAAACGAGAACTAGTGCTGTTCCAAAAATTAGGCGCCTGCTCAGGAGGTGAATGGCGAGTTGCTTCATCTGTTATTTGAACAAAGGCCAAACCAACTTGGCTTCATGGCTCAGTGGTTAGAGCGTCCGCACTAGAAAGCGGGAGGTCCCGAGTTCGAATCCCGGTGGAGTCAACATCGTTTTTTCACCTCAGCCAGATTTTCCAGCTTTACCAATTTGATTTACCAATTTGATTTATATATATATATATATATATATATATATATATATATATATATATATATATATATATATGAGCATTTTAGTGACTTTCTCTCCATAGTAGTCGAATAGTTGAACAAATGTGTGGTTATTCAAATGTGATATCGTAGTAAAGACGCAAATCACGAAACCACAACAGACCTTCTCCAACGTATTTACCAACACAAATGCTGGCACGACGTATTTACCAACACAAATGCTGGTACGATTCACTTACACACCTTTATGTGGAAAATATTGCCCAAAACGTATGGCTGTGTCGAGTCCATAAATTAAGTAGGGAGTTAGTTAAGCTTAGGACGAAGAACAAAGCAAAATTGCTCGATATCTCAAAATCAGAGCGGTGCACAACCAAAGATGACAAAACATATCTATTCCCATGTCAACGAAGGTTATAAATATGCCCGAGTTTCTCTTTCCTAAAATCGATAAAAGCTTCAAGGTTGTTTTGAACGTTCTCCCAGCTAAATTTGAGCGGTAGGATCGCAATGCATCATGGGAGATATATAAACATGGCGCCACCTATGGTAAAATACTCCCCTGATCCGGTAAAAATTGATTCCCCCCGAAAACGGTTATCTGCCAAACTGGTAAGTCAGAGTTAGAATTGTTAATAATTTCATTGACCTGTGATTAATTCATCGTCGAGATAGCAGGTGGGTGGGTAGTACCCATTCCGACCCTATTATACAACAACGTCACGCTAGCCTAGTAAAAACGAACAACGCTCTCAATATCATGATATTTTATCCATTAAATTTTCGTTCTAATCTCGGTCACCATCAATAACAGACTCCAATAAAGAAATATATACAATGTTACACACCAAAGAGTTTTTGGCCAGACTTCACTGAATATTAGGATCAAGAAGAAAGCTAGTGGATAACAGCCTGGTCAGGATCGACATCATGTTACAGCAGTGAGCAATAGCTCTCTGGTTAAAGCAATAAATGGAAAAACGCAGACACTACGGTTTAGTAGTTCTATTTTTTTAATGAGAAGTCTACCAGTGAACCACTCTTCCTTTCGGTGTAGCTTATGCTTAAAATTACTGTGACACACAGTAAAAAAAAAAAAAA
The DNA here is from genome assembly GCA_037179385.1 of Holothuria scabra. NCBI lineage: Eukaryota > Metazoa > Echinodermata > Holothuroidea > Aspidochirotida > Holothuriidae > Holothuria > Holothuria scabra. The sequence goes on from CM074179.1 coordinate 10,701,760, forward strand.
AAAAAAAAAAAAAAAGACTGGTTTGTTGACCTTTTCTTAAGCCTATGTGACTGGACAATCCTACAATTTTGATTACATACTATTCCCTATAGCCTTTTTGAAAATAAAAGTTAAAAAGACCACGTCTCATTAATACCACAAATTACATCCGCATGTACTTTAGTCAGTCTTCTGCCATCATGTTGACTGCATGATTCGTAAGTTCCCATGTAATTTGTACCCTATGTTTCTGTTACAATACTACCATGACAAGTTCATTTCTGTAATGCATTTTATCCACTGCAAAAAGTTAAAACATTACGAAATGCGTAGGGTTTAAAGAATCCAAACACACATATTCAAGAAGACGAGATTGCATATTGCAATCTTGCAACTCTTAACAAAACTTGCATAAGTGATGTATGTGGTGACAGTTAAAACAACAATAACTATGCACGTCGAAATATCTTTTCTTTGGAAATATGACTTCTTGTTGATATGTTGGTTATCGCCACCAAAGGGATTAATAACTGCTCAGTACACTGACGGCTGAACTTTGAACCGATCCACTACTAGGTTCCCATTCGTAAATTAACGTAAAGTACGTTTTTTCGTCATAATACTTACACTCCAGAGTGTCTCCTTTGGCAATTGTTAACACCGCGAATAGTGTAAAATGTATTGTGTTTGTGTTAGTCTTTTTTTTTTCAAATTTATACAGTTTAAAGCTTTTCGTTTTTTTTTTTTTTTTTTTTTTTATGGAAGAAGTAATACGAACTAGAAAACACCTGAAAGTTTGTACTGCTTTCAAAGTGTGCTCATTATTTATACATTTTCATTCATTTATTTACTTCGTTTATCACAACACAGATATTTATAAGCAACATTAGCATATAATTACAAATTCTGTGAAAGGGAGTGCACTTAGAAACCGTTTTGTGGCTTATCGAGAAAAGTGTCATTCCCTAAGAGAAACAAAACACACACTTCCATAGAAAGTAAACGGTATACCTATATAAACCTAACGTTCTGTTACACCTGACCTGGTCGCTAACCTGCCTCCACCCCACCCTAGAATCCGCATGGTAAAAGTAACATAACGGTGGGTGGAATAATGTACCATTGTTTACAACATCATATTTAACCTATGACAATTAAACGATGCGAGGCCAGACTCAAGACTGTTCCATTTAAACATTGCTTAATCCAGTTTACATAGTACAACGATATCTGATCATTTGATACGTCTCTTTCTCTCTATGATCACCTTGTTCGTTTGGCACGTCTGTTTTGGCCCCGTGACATCTTCAAACATTAAGTTCTGAAAACGTTTGCGCAAGGTTAATAGAGTATACAAACCTACTGACAATATTTCAATTTATGGACAACAGTTATTACGGTAAGGAGAAAATAAAATGAACTCTTGCATGAATTCATATGTAAGTCATATGTCTGATAATCCATGGAAGGTTGAGGAAATTTCAAACATAAGATCAAATGCTAAATGGCTAATTTAGGTTTCAAGGTGTCTTACCTTGTTTCAGACGAAGCTTAACGAAACACTTACCCCCATCCTTTTACTTTGTGCATACGGTACCTTCCTGAGACCTCCAATATACAAATCCGATCGGCGCTCCTGCTTAGTGACTGTAGGCAGCCACTAGTGTGATCCATTAGCCTTAAATCTTCTTACTTATTGTCTACATGAATTTCAGATACTTATATTTAGTGATATTGAGGAAATCGAGATACAATTTAGTGTACAACCATCCATGATACAGGCCAGCAAGGAAATTTCAAAGGTTAAAGGTAATGGACTCCAGTTACGTCCAACTTAAAGGAAAATGTTGTGTTTAAAATGCTCAAACAAAGAGTACAAAGGAAATCGCTAAGACATTATCCAACAATTCAGTCTTAATCATAAACCCTAGCAAAAGGTACATCTCTTCAAAATACTATGCGCAAAAGAAACATGGACGTTGCATCTTTTGGAATGTTGAAAGTTTGGGCGAACAAATTATTCTTGAGCAACAAGCATTTCTATCTGAAGGCTAGCATACTGCCTTTTTTTGATAATCTATCAACCTGTGTCAATAAATACTAGTTTTAAAAGGATGAACTTTTCTGCAAAACAAACGCAATGTCTTCCTTTAAATCATACTGTCACTTGACTGTTCGGATACAAGACGAGGGTAAATATCAAGTCCAGTACTTGTCATTGTCCCAGTTACAATTACAATCGTGATATTTCATTCTGTGCGAATGCTGGAGGTAGAGTGCCATTATTCCCGAAAGCAAAATTCGTTTAAACATCAGAGCGGAGTGAACAGGCTATTTGATTAATGCGCACTGTACTCCCAAATCCGTGATTAGTGGAGGGACAATAATTTTAAGTTTCCATTATTTACTTACACAATGCCCTCTTAATTTAAGAATGACAACTTTTCTTTTAATGTTCTTTTTCATTAATTTTATTTTATTTTTTTCAATTGTCAATGTTGCCATTGTTTCTTAAGCAGCCCATTTTAGCCACCCAGTGTCTTGTTTTCTACGTAGGTACACATGCCGGAATAGTACTGACATAGTCACTTGTTTTAAGCAGATGCTGCTTCTGATGAACGAATAAAAATAGGGGGGAACTGTGTGACTGAAGACAATCCGACATTCCTGCGGAACCCCATTTTATCTGCTTCGATGAGGCAGTACGTAGTATTTCTGCTAAGCAGTTAATATATATCAGGATGCTGAATGTATAAAAAGACCAATCATAAAACACTTAATACAATGTATACTGTACAAAACAGTTACATCATTACAGTCATCTAAGTCGAATGCCATTTTGCTCTGAAGTCTCTGACCTGTTGATAAAAGAAGATCAAGTTTCACATTAATGACTGTTATATTGAAGGGGAATATTGCACTTAAAATGTTTCAACATAACGATAAAAGTAAAAAGCGCTTGTTATTATCAAAACTTTTGGTCTCAACACTAAACCCAAGCAATCGCTTCATCTCCTTAAAGTGTTATGCTCAAGAAGTGTTATGGAAGGTGCATCTTTCCAAATGTTGAAAACTTGGGCGATAAAATTATTCTTAAGCAACAAACAACTAAATTCCTATCTGAAGGAAACTCATTTTTTGAAAAAAGGGCTACCACACTGCCTTATTTTCAATTATTTATCACTCTTTGGCCATAAATATTGGTTTTAAAGGGGTGAAATTTCCAGTTGTAAAACAGTTGATAAGATGAGATGCCTTTTCAGACAGTTACCCAATGAAAAATCACGTCTACAGATATTTTACTGCCGTTCAGTATATTTTCCCTTTTTTGAAAAAAAGGTGTCCGCTCTTTACAGTTCTTCTCTTGGCTATGGCCCTTCATTCTGGGTATTTTTTTCATTTTTATTAACAGCACAAGTCTTTCCAAGGATACATTATTAGTTCTTTTTTGTAATGGACGCGAAATTAACGGGAATAAATAGAAACATTTTAAATCCTTCAAAGAAATTGTAAAACTAAAAAATTCTCAGGGCTTTCACGTTGATGTTTTACTCTTCACATCGTACTTTACAAAACATTTAAAAATGAAAGATAATCGTGAAAAATTGTATCGGAAGCTTTCACGAATCACTGTCTAATTTGACAGAAATACAGTAATTGAACATGTATCACTAGATTATTAGAATAAATTATATCTTTAATAAATAACATTCAAATAAGGGAGGCCAGTGCTAGGTCAATCATTTCAGCAAACATGTTACAATTAAGTAAACATCTCTGCTAGACTACGATAACATTGACTATAAGGTCTTAAACAGTCTGTGGTGCGAAGTTTAAAGATAATTAATGAAAGTGCTAGGCCTGATTTCAAAATGTCGACTGACGCTCGTTGACAGCACTCGGTAACAGCACCAAGCTGGTTGCACGAGGTGACGTCAAGTATGAAGTACATGTTGAGAGCGAATCGTTACATCTTACGTGGGCACAAAAACTTAGGATTTAAGTGTAGTTCTGCTACAATTTCAAAGTGGATTGGATGTCCTTTTTTAGTTGGGATAGCATGTTCTAAGACATTTACTTCGTTTAGTTCTGATACTAGAAATGCGGTATTATTTAAAAATGATGCTTAATTTTCAGACTCGTTGTGCCACTCAAATCACTCAAATAATCATCCAGGGAGAAGTAGTCCAAGCCAAAGTAACGTCTTTCACTTTATTGGTTAATATGTGTAATCTCCATAAAAATGCAGTTTTTATTTAAAAGCACTAAACTCTTTACGTTAGGAAACATTACTTTAAGCGTAATTTTATAATTTGTTTTTTATCTTGATCCTGTATTGTTGATGCTACTAGCTCACTGGATGCCATCGAAGGCATCTGCTTTATTACCTTCAGCTTATGATATTTGTACAGTTTGACCTGAGTAAAGGATGGAGGAGTTAGTGCAAGTTCATTAAACTTTTACTTAGTTGACCTTACCATAGTTTGGTAGTCTTCATCTGATAACACCCCGGTTCGAAATGGGTGAAGACTCTGTAATTTGAGAAAGAAGAACGACATAAAGACTAGCAATGTCCCGTACTAGCATATCAGATTATTATTAATGGTGTCACGGAGGAGAAAATCTAAATGAAAAGTGTTACCTTTAGTGAAAATCTACACAACTTTGCACACCGCAACTCAACTCGATCGTCGCTACAAGTGTGATTGGCAACGTTAAGACCAGTTTTAATTCGCACCGACTTCACTCGGAAAGAACCAAACGTTGGTTCTTACTGACTGAAGTCGGCGCGACTAAAAACTGGTCTTGCATCTGCCAGTCGCAGTCGTAAAATCACGCTGGTTACACGACTGTTGGAGATCGGACGATCAAGTCGAGTTGCGGTGTACAAAGTCGTGCAGTGTTCAGCTACCTTAAAGGTAATTTTTACTGTCCACGTGTTAGTAGAATTTTCGGTCAATTCGGGGTAGAGGGTTCTTGTGAATTTTTTCAATTACAGCTGCGCGCACTACAGTGGCGTAGCTTTGGGGGGGGGGGGTGTCACGGGCGGCAATTAGAGGGGACGCCAAAGCGAGGTCACTATGGACACTGTTGGAACTACCATTTGCCAAGAGCCAAGAGTCCCGGGGTAACCTCCCCACCCCCATCAGGGAACGCTCACCTTCGTCGGGAAGAAGGTACAAATCTGTCGGGCAGCGTTCATTTACGTAATAAAAGAAGTAAGCCCTAAAAACTTAAGCCTTCACCCTGACGATCTTCTTGATTTTCCTTACGATAAGAGCGATGCTGCGATCGTGCGATGACCAACACAGCCCTAGTTGTCGGCATTACACTTATACAATTTAAGTCTTCAAAAGGAGTCCGTTGTTCCCAGTTGTAGAGGCAGGGGGTCGTCAGATAGCGCCAACCCTGCCGCTTTCTCAAAAATGAGTATCTATTGTGTTTGTAGGGTGTAAGGCAGGTCTATTTTGATGTAATTTTCCATGACTCAAACCCTCGGCCTATTTCTCTGCTAACATTATACCTTGATCTTTAACCTTATCTAATTAGCATATCAATATGAATACTAATATAAACCAAACGTATTTATCAGTTGACATTATATTTATAGAATATTAGAATCAAATCTCACATCAGTTAATGACTGGACCGTAACTATATGGAGAAAACGAGCTTTCTGATAAATAGAGAGCGCCCTTTGAACTTAAAACGTCAAAATGACGCAGAAAAGCCCGGATATGACCCGTATACCCTCGATTTTTGGAATCAGCGACCCAAAATTGACCAAATGCACTTGGTCTCGAAAATTTCGCTTTCGGGTGACGATACACCCCCCCCCCCCCCCTTCTCCGCCTGGTCTATTATAACATATTACAGGTTCACTGAGGCACGGTATATTAGCTAGTTAGGAGTTTACGACACACCAACTCAATGTATTATAGGAAAGACAATGGTCCAATGTTACAGAGAAATCAATTGAAAAGTATATAAAATATTTGCTCAGATTCTATATATTCATTGGCCGAAAATGTCAAATATGTCTATACCGTTTAATCTTCATGAGCAAGCCCGGAAAAAGGGAAGGGTCTGTCTACTCTACTTGAATTCTCAGGTGTGGAACAGCGTATTACTTTTGTTGAACATGGGAGTATTCATAACCGCCATGCACCGACAGTTATGTTGGTATAAAAGGGGTGCCCTGTACATTTGTTTATGTTCGATAAAAGAACTGACTTCTCTCAGTTGCAGGCTGCCTTTTTTCGTATAGGGCATTTGAAGTGAATGTACAATATGTCTAATAGCACTGTTATAACCAAGAATGGATTAATAACAGAAAAAAGCTTACATTTTATAAACCACATTAAAATGGTTAATAGTGAAAGGCATTCTTTAAACGTGCAATAAGGGCCAGCATATATATTTCGAGTGAATAAAATTCAACCGAAAATGGTCTTCTTTGGCCTTTTTGGAAAAAAATATCCAGGCCAAAGTCTACACTCGTCCCTAATTTTCACCGTTAGAATGTCTGTCCCTTCTAATTTTTAATCCACTCGTTCCACTACCTCAGTTTTTTCCCCTTTATTATAATTTCACCTGTACACCTGCTTCGCATTCGGTTGACTGAATGAAGAGTTAAGTCAAGGTTAATGTTTATACAGACAGTGGTTATAGACATGCATTAAGAGTGACAATAAAAATATCTCTATTGGCATGAGAATTGTTTTGTTCACAATCAGAAGACATAAAATAATTTGAAAAATTGAAAACAAAGTCAGGGGTGGTCCAGGGGGGCGATTAAGAGATCACCAAAAATTTCGAAAAGTCAATTTTTAACGTGTGCGTCATATGGGCAGTTATCTTTTCAAGTAAGGTGTTTTTATCCTAACAAGTGAACTATGGCGTGCGTGGGACCTCAAAAAGTCGAAATGTCCTAATTTGTTTTAAGTTTGAATCAAGTTGGCGTGTTGGCATAATATCGAAGCTGCACAGGTGTATAGCGCCATCACCTAATCGTAACTTGTAACTTGGATCCCTGAGTGGAAGTTGCGTACCATGTGGACAAAATTCCACATTTAAGAATTGACAACAAAGACATAAATACAGGGTCGTTAGTCGCTGGTCGTGGCAGAGTGGCCCTGTGCGCCTGTGAGATTCGCATCTGGATGGAGTCAAAACCCGCTCGATTTACGTGAATTTTATCTGGGTGTTTTAGCTTTCATTCAGCTACGCACAATGCTAGCCGCTACAATCGGTCGCCCAGCTGTCCAAGCGGTTGCGCGTCGCAATGGAGCACCGTCGCGAGTGGAGCAGTTAACTGGCTGAAATAACCCTGCTTCTGACGCTGTTGCAACCGCTGACACTGACAAACAGTTGGCCCACTCAAAATATTTGTTGGTAGCTCGATCAAAATGAGTGGTAGTTATATGAAAAACAAGTAGAGTTGTGTGTATTCTAGGTAGAGAAAATCGTAGGGACGTGTTTAAAGAGTAGAAATTTGAGCTTGTCGTCCTGGATTACGTAGTTTGTGTAAAATCCGGGAGGCTTGAAAATCACCCTTCTTAGACGTTTTTAATTCTACTTTTTTAGTACTGTAACTTGGACAAGCCCAAGATCTTACGAAATTTGACAATGGGGGAGAATGCTCCTACTACCTGCCTAAATACTTTCAGGACCTTATAACTTGATGGGTCAACAAGATCCCATGGACTAAACAACTGTATATGATAGAACTCAAAGCCTGAATCAATTTCAAGTGAAAAACTGGTGGGATCTCGTTGGCGCATGGAGATAAATGAGCTCAAAAGTCAAAATTTTCCGTTTTGTTGCGTTTTCACGCCTCTGTAAGTCTACGCGCCAACGTCACAATTTGATCAGAGTGACAGCAAGTTGTAGGCACATTCTCGCTTTCCTAATAAATGAAGAAAAAAACATGGGATCTCTGCAATTGGCAGGGAAAAAAAAAGTTGAAAATTCTCAAAGTACCGATATTTCAAGCATTTTACCGTCCCTTACACTCTAAAATCAAAAGAGTGAACTTAAGCACTCTTTGATCGCGTTAAAAGTGTAAATTCGCTCCATTAGAGTGATAATTCACTCCAAGAGGAGTGAAGTTCCCTCCAAAAAGAGTGAAGTTCCCTCTAAAAAGAGTGAAATTCACTAGAGGAAGAGGGAAAATTCACTCTTACACGAGTGCCTGCAATGATCGATCTTTTTTTAAGAGCGATCATCGTGGGCACTCCATCAAGAGTGAAACTTCGCTCGTTTTAAGGGAATTTCACTCTTTTTGGAGTGAACTTCACTCTTTTTGGAGTGAACTTCACTCCTCTTGGAGTGAATGTACATTTTTCACTCGATCAAAGAGTGAATAAGTTCACTCTTTTGATTTAAGAGTGTAAAGTACATACAAACGGCATATTGAATCATTGTCTTGTTCAAATATACACCTGCTCCATCAAGATCCTATCAAATTTTTTCATGTTTGGCTCATTTTTATGTTTGTTAGTAGAAATCAGTTGGAAAAATAATGGGACCAAGCTGGCGCATGAACTTAAGAAAGGTCAAAGGTCATACCAGTTGCCAATTTCAACTATTTCGGGCAATTTTGCGTTTTCCAGATGTACAATGAATGCATGCACCAACATTGTCCCAATGAACTCTAAGTAGTTCATGTTTATATGGGCACTTTTCCACACCTTCCATGTAAAATCAGATTGGGACTTACTTGGCGCTGAACAATATCCAGGGTCAAAGGTCACAACTTGGCCTGGAAATGCCTTTCATATATACTACATTATAGCACAGTATGCACTGTTTGGATTATTGTGAAAATCTGTGCCAGAAACATACCCAATGATTTCTTTATGGTCTTAGTGCTTGCAGGTATACAAGATCATAAGCACTGGGATTGTGTTAGACAAAGAGGAAGGCTCATACTGACCAAAACAAGCCGTTAAATTTGGTTATAAAGGTAGTTTATACAGTATCAGTGTTTGTTCTGTTGAGTGTGTGTGTGAACTAAGATACACACAATGTACTCCAGGTGCAATCCTACAGTACATTCTTATGGGCTTAGCCTGAGCCATCTGGGCCACCATCTCATATGCATTCAATATGGGTCCCAAACAAGGGGCCCATATGAGATGGCCCATTTGGGACTGCACATATTGCCACATATCGGTAGCCTATCAAAGGGAAAGCACATGGAGAAAATCTGGGCGGCTACATGTGGGGGGGTAACACATAGGCTTGCCTATATGTTGTGTTGTGTATAAATTGTGACGTTGGCGCGTAGACTTACAGAAGCGCGAAAACGCAACAAAACGGAAAATTTTGACTTTTGAGCTCATTTATCTCCATGCGCCAAGGAGATCCCACCAGTTTTTCACTTGAAGTTGATTAAGGGCTTTGAGTTCTATCATATAAAGTTGTTTAGTCCATGGGATCTTGTTGGCGCAACAAGTTATAAGGTCTTGAAAACAACACGAGGGCGCCGTTCATCAAGTATTTAGATCAATTTAACGCAACGCGCCAACGAGATCCCACCATTTTTTTTATATGTGCTATGTATCACATTGGAGGTTTCAAAATATGTTTTTTTTTCGGTTGGGATGTGACTGGCGCACAACTTTACACCTATAGGGATAATGCGAACCACAAATTTGATTTTCTTCGCATTAAATTTCAGTAGTTTTTTGTAGCCACCCCCGAAACGCCACTGACCTAATTATTTGGTCTGGGAACTTTGGTATGATGATGTTTGTTTTTAATTTTAAGAAGGTGATCTGAGGACCCATGTATCACAACCCCCCCCCCCCCCAAAAAAAAAAAGAAAATAAAAAATGGTTCACTTTTACAGGCACAGTCTCTTAATGTAAATATCAATCCACTCATTTTCAGGTTTCTCAGTTTCCTTTTAATTTCACCTTTATGCCTGCCGCTGTTTACTGAATGAATATTACAGTCTATATAAAATATGTATTCAGACAGAGAGTGAATCTTTTACAATAGTGGTCATAAACACTTTAAATGTTGCTACGGTAACGATGTCTTCCAAGGTATTGGAAATGTTATGTTCACCATGCAGTGCCGGATTTAGGAATGGCTAACGTGGGCATTTGCCCATGGGCCTCTATTATAATGGACCTCCACATATTCTATGAAAAGAAATGAAAGTAAAAAATACAGAAAAACACAAATGTCGGCGTTTTACGTCATCTACACACGCAAGCCACACTCAATTGTAATTGTATCTCTTTGTGATATGAATTACAGAAACACCTTCGTGGTTGTATTCCAGTCTGTTGCAACTCCCTGGTCATGGCAAAGCACACGTTGACAGACAAGCATAATACGAACGTTTAATTTCTTTAGAACTGGGATAGTTGTTGGTTTTGAAACTATACAGTACACCCTGACACTGCGCCTGTTATCACCTTCCGCTGGGTTTTAGCAGGGTCTGTTGCAATTCCCTGGTTTTCGACAGAACATGCCGAAGTGAACAGACTTTGTGCATTGACGACGCACTGATGTCATCCTTGGGAGCAAAACAATGAAACACGTGGCCTCACGCATAAGGTTTCGACCATTAGACATTTGTCTGTGTTGGTTTGCTTTTCCCGAAAGCGGGGCGTTTTTTTTGCTCCGTGACATCATATGCATAAGGTCTATATTGATAAGACGATCGTCCTGTATACCCTCCACGCACGCACACACACGCAGGCGTTACCATGTTATTCACCCATTGGTACGCATCGGAACAATTGGTGTTCACCTTAAACGTGCTAGTTTTCTAATATTATCTTAACTGTCACTTTTGTCAGTACGTTTTTACCTGGGTTACTCATGTTCGTCATCAGTGACGTAGCTAGGGCCTGTGGAGTTCGGGGCAAGAAACTAAATTAGTGCCCTTGCCCCATGTTACACGGGGTAATTTTACGAATACTCATACACATCAACTCAAAACGTTAAAAGGGATATTTCAATATGATGCTCATGTCAAGGATGACACCAGGATTTGCCCGACAGAGGAATCAAGCTACCTGATAGCCGGGACAGCCTTTATAAGCTCCGACTAAGACGATGAGTTCCTTGTAGGAAGTACCCCGGAGTGGACTCGGTTTGTTCACTGCCCCTTTAAGGCTTTACAAACCACCGTCCGAAAACGAAGAGGATATATTTAAAAATCAAGAGTTTGTTGAAGAAGAACGTTCGAATTTTATAAAGAAATGTGGCTTTCAAGTTTGTAAGGACCTTCAAAAAAATTGAAGATTCTGTTCTATTCATAAAAGCAAAATTGAAAAAATTATGTGGGGTACTGAAATTCGTTTGGGCTTAAGCATTTTTTTTTAATTCTTGGGCTCTAAGGATCTCAGAAGAAACTAGAAATTTGCTCGAAAATTATAATTACCTTTTTGAACAAGGATTTGGAAATTAAAATCTCATGGGTGAGAAAATCTTGAAAGATGACATTGAACTATCTGCGGTTTTAAGACAAAAATAAAAGAGGTCGCCGGGGCGAATTGTAGTTTGTTCGGGCTACTAAATACCATCAGGCAGAGTAAGGCCCTTTGGGTCGATATTGAGAAATTTTCCAAACACGGATTGCCGCTCTTTGACTATTGGATATGTATATTCTGGAGCTTAAATACTAAAGGAATTTTATGGCAGAAAATTTGAACAAATTGAGGACTTACGTGTAGTGAAGAACTTAAAAATTGAAATCTTTATTGAAGATCAATGTGCCCAAATTCATATGGACAAAATCAAGGCTGAAGTTGGTTGAAGTTTTACATTTTGTAGTGCGGTGAAATTGAAAATGGCGTTACTTTCTTTTCAAAGTGTTTGAAATCATGGATACTATACTTAAACATTTTTGTATTATTATACAGAAAATCAGGAATTTGAGTGTTTTTGGAGAATATCTTCTTGAAAGCAAAATCAAAAAGATCATCAGGGGTGGGGAGACTTAAGTTTATCGGGCTCACTTCTTTAATCGTATAGATGAAAGCTCCCGACAACATTAGATCTTCTCCCCTCCGGGGTTGGCATGCTCCCGTCCAGGTGGCGCTCCCCTCGGTCCTTGAAAATATTAGGTCCAAACTATCAACCTTTTTCACCCTCTATAGCCTCCTCATTGGTCACTTAGATCAACACAATTCATTAATATTTATTTCATTTGGCGCGTCACAACTTTTGACCAATCAGGACACTGCATGAAGACCCTTTGTGTTCAGATGTGTTCACGAGAACTGCAAGTTTTCGTCACTCGTGTGGCAGACCTCAGGCGACAACCACTGAATCAATCTGCATATAGTTAATTTTTTATAATTCCTTTTTTTTTAATTAACTTGAACTGCGTTAAAATAAGTGCACTTTGTTGAAACAGAACTGAAATCACTACCATTCCGTTTGTTCATTTATTTGATCTCGTACTGCTGCACCCGGCAACATCCCCGTACAAGCCTTCGTATCAACGGTTGGCCCTTCATCTTTAATGCTGGAGGAGCGGACTAGCCCCTATATTCCACATTGATCTCAATGTTTCGCCCTTAAAGTTGGCGCTTATGACATCCCCCCCCCCCCCTTAGCTACGCCACTTTTTGTCATGAAAGGCTCAGTTACCGGACCTTGGTAAATATTGAGTTTTCAGAGAGAGTGACTTCGACAAATCAATACAATATGTTGCAAGATCTCGTATAGCGTGTCTGGTCTGTAAATATATGTACTGTACTAAATCCACGCTCTGATTGATCACGATTGCTTTTTGTACTTTGAAAGGTGTTAGCAATCCGTTCACCAATGTACTGTAAATCAGACGGGCAGAAAAGGCTTATAAACATCTTGAAGAAAATTCTTAAACAAAAAATACTTAAAAATAAAAAGTACGGCACCACTTTGCATCTTACCACCCTAAAAAATTAGAGCAAATTCAACAGAGGTAATAGCATCCCCCATTACCGCGAATATTAGCTTCCGAGTGTTGCCCACGGGCCTCGACATGTCTAGATCCGGCACTGTCACCAGGAACAAGACAGAGAGAGAGGGGGAGAAAAAAAAAGAAACTCTGCTTGATATAGGCTACAAAGTTTGCGGAAGGAGAGGGATGCAAATTTTCGAAACGCCCATTTTAAACCTGTACAGTTCGTAATAAGAGCAACTATCCTTACAAGTCATGTGTCTTTTTATCCAACCAGGTGACCTATGGCGTGCAACGGACCTTAAAAGTGACTAAAAATCTTAATTTGTAAGTTTGAATCAATTTACCCTGTATGCATAATATTAAAGCTGCACAGGTGTGTAGCGCCATCAAGAGATCGTCGATGGTTACGAACCCCTGATTCAAGGTTGCCTTTGTGGACAAAATTCCTCCTTCAATCCTCTGAAATATTTCTAGTCAAATTTGAATAGAATTTAATCCATTAGAGCACGAACCGGAATCTTGTTAAATTTTTGACTAGATTTGACTCATAAATGAAACGGATAGTTTTATTTTTGAGCCATTTCTAGTCAATTTTGACACAAATCTTTTCAAAGACTTGACAAGATTTTGGTTCGTGCCCGATTTGATTATATGTTTATAGAGTGTAGAGTAAAAGACAGGGAGAGAGGCAAAAAGGTTGTAATCCGTGTTTAAATCTTCAAATTAATTTACATCTTCAAGCGGATGGTAATATTAAGGTAAGCGACGAATTTCTCAATCTGCTGTTCGACATCTAGTAGACGACTAACCACGCTTGAACTTAGTTCCTTACACCTACTTAGCTTATTGTGTCATAAAGAACAACACATGAAAGTTATTAGTGTCTGCAACTATAAGGGCTCAAAAAAGGCTCCATCCAGTGGCGTAGCCAATGGGGGGGGGGGGGGGAGGAAAGCCCCCCCCCCCCCGTGGAAAATATTTTGGGGAAATTTGTGGAATTTGGGGAAATTTAAGTTGACAAAATAATACCTCCTTTGTCTACCTCTTTGAAGTTTTCTCACTATAGGTAATCGTGCAATATTTCTCATGCGTTACTCGAGTTTCCATGCAAATTATTTCCCAAGATCTCATCTGTGTCACTGCAGCACGAAGCGCGCTTGATTCGCGTTCCGCAGAAATGCCCTCTCTGCAGCAGCGTGAATGTTCTCTGGTACACATGTAGGGTATTTTGATCAGTTCAGCGTGTACTGAGCAAAACTGACAGGCTATAAGACCGGAGAATACACTGTAAAAAAATTGCAAAATTTTACAACAAAATGACTGTCAGCTGTAATACCTTTTACAAATGGCAAATTTTACAGTGGAACTGTACAACTGAATGCAAATTTTAATTGTAAAATATACAATTCCTTGCATATTAAATTACAATTTCATTGCAATTCACTTTACAAGGTAATTGTAAAATCAACAATTTCATTGCAATTCACTTTACAAGGTAATTGTAAAATCAACAATTAGTTGCAAAACTAATTACAAATAGTTGCAAAGTCATGTACAGAGGATTGTATTTTTTGACACTTCATTTGTATTCCAGTTTACAACAAACTGTAAAATTTACCATCTGTAATTGGTATTACTACTGACATTCATCGCACTGCAAAACATACAGTGCCAACTGCAATTTACAATTTTTAATTAACAATTGCAATTATGCACAAACATTATTGACCAAAGGAAGTCCACTGAAAACAATGTAGGTAAGATTAGGTTACATGGAGTTTAACATCCCAATGTGTAGTTACATTACAGGCAACTAACAAAATGCCTCATAATTTCAAAAACAGAAAAGAGATTACAGTTTCACAAAACTTTATTCTGGAGTTAGAAGTTGCATATACTTGTATAAAAGATGCAAACGCTTAGAATGAAAATATAAAGCTTGTAGTAATTATGATTTAAGCTTGTTTGACAAAAGTATGTTGAATTATATAAATGAGTGAGACCTGCATGGATTACATATTCAAGGGATGCCCAAACTTGTTACTGAAATATTTTACTGGCTCCATTTCTGTTATACGGTTCACCTGGTAACATTCCTGCCAGAAATGCCAACTAAAATCAGCATGAGTGACATAGTCCATTGTTAATTTAAACATACAAGGCAGTTCTACAACATCTTAGAATTAACCTGAGTCAGATTTCAACATATTATTTTACTGTAGTAAGCATTAACTTTGTGCAGAAAAAAGAAGCTCAATGAGTTTGTGGAAAGTCAAATTGTCATTCAAACTAGTGCAACAACACCAAGTTTTAATCGTCAGCGAATGAAAAATAATCATTCAGGTCTGCTGGCTTTGGTTTTGTATGAAATGCATGGCAATAAAGAACAGACACAAAATTTGCCTAATATTTTAGCTTATTACTTTGTTCTCCCAACCTTTTTAAATTACAATGATACAATGGGTATGACTTTCTTTGTGCAGCAATACATCCGGAAATTGAAAAATTATTTAGAAATGTCACATAGAACTTAACATTGGTGTTACTGATGGATACCAGATGTCTGTAACTATCCCCTGGGCTGTCAGACAAACCCAACAGTTGCCTTTAAAGAAACTAATAATGAAGAAATAAAACATGTTAGAATTGTAGATTGTTAGCCATTATATTAGATCAACGGCAATCGACACATAACAAGTCTAACAAATATTTAAACCAGCACTCACGATGTGAGATTATCTCTCTATTTTTATGAGGAAAAAAGCAAAATATAATACTGTATATCCCCATAAGTTGTGAAGCAAAGGTCATATGCCAGTTCAAAAGTCCGCACAGCATGACTTTTCAAGGATATAGTTTGAACAAATATAATTCAGGCTTCATTTTTGAACTTAATCAGAAAAGGTCCTAATGCAGGGTTAGGCTCTCCTGAGATAACTACACTAATTTTTGAGACTTCTAGCATCCTAACAAGCACATCTACTATTATAAAACAAAAAGAAACAACTTTTTATTCAGCACATTTACTACAGGTTGTCAGAGCACTGCACAAAGGTAAATGTATCAAAATACAACTACATATTTAAAAATCTGAAATAAATGATTACAATACCAAAACAACAACTGAACTTTACTGTTTAATGCCTGTAAACGTTTTACTTAAATGAGAACAGTGTTGAGCTGATTATTAGCTACCTATTTTTTACCGATTTTGGAATTCGAAAATACCAATATTGGTCCCTATCAGTAAATAACTTAGAGCTGACAATTATGGCTACAAACAATGCACACACAAGTTAATGCAATCGTTTTCCGAGTCATCCATTTCTTTACTTCTGTCTGTTTATTGTGATATGAAAAAAAAACAGTAGTATGAAGAGAAGAGCATACCCAGAGTCACTACAAAACCTGATATCTTATCAGCAACAACATTCTTGTCAATGGCCAGTATCCACTTCTGTGTTGTAAGCATCTCCCCACGTAAAAAAAAGAATGCTTTTTGTCATGCATGGTGAAAGATCAGTGTATATTTAATAAAAGACAAAGAGATGCACAACAGCTTGTGTCATAATCTCAGAGTTTCTGCACTTCATGAAAAATTTAATTTCATTACTTTTTCATGACCATTTCATGACCAATTAACAAAGAATCCATGCCTATAATCTTCTCATGGGCTGTAAAATTTTGAGAAGAAACATTCCTTTGTATAATCACTTAAGGAAGATTACACAGCCTTTTCAAAATTTCCCAGCTTTTCCATGATCTGCAACAACTTTAACAAGATTACATGATTTCTCCAGACCCGGAGAGTGAATATACAATTTCTTGACTTTTTCAGGTCTCAGGAACGCTGTAATCTGTGTTGTTACTTGCCTGGAAGGATTTAGAGTGAATTGAATTGAAAAAGCAACTCACACAGACTGCCAAATATATATAGAACACAGTGTAAAACAGTGCCAAGAAAATTATCTCATAAAAGAAAAGTCTGAACAATACTGCGAAATCAATTTTTTTCCTGTATGTGATCAGAACAGAAGCTTCGAGAAATAAAGTGAAATTTCAAAGTACACAAGGAACACAAGTAAAAGCAGTTGCTTGTAACAAACACATAAAACTAAGTTAACCACACCTAAAATGAAAGCTATTGTGACGTCACATGGTACATTTCATTACTGCATTTCTTATACATAGGCCTAGGTCTTGGCTAGGCTTAGTTAGCCTACGCATCACCATTGTCATCAAAAAAGGCCTAGTAAACAAATAGACCAAAAAAAGAAAATGTTAAAGATCTAAGTTAGGCTACAAAATTTTCGAAAAACACGGGAGTGGTCCCTTTCCATCATCTTATGATTTGCCTTTGTACTGATATCATCGTTTGTAGAAAATATTTTGATGTTATGCTTAGGCCATGGACTTTCATAATGTCAGCGTGACCGACTCACCATACCCCATAGCCTAGGCCTACTTGAAACAAAGGAATTTGAAACTGGTGGTGTTAAGGATTTTCCTCTCTTTCAAAAGTTTGTGAAAAACTTTCAGTACTAAAAGCAAACATCTCCGTAGGAATTATTTCTGGATTTTAGTTACATTTCTCTTCCGGATGGATCTGTTTTTGTGAAAATTACCTAAACTGACCGACTCATGTAACCAACATGCTACTGAGGACTAGTCTAGTGTTAGCCTATGTTAGCCTATAATATTGCAGTACTCCGTATAGCCTTACGCCAGTAACGGTAGGCTAGGCCTAACTGTTAACAACCGTCAACAACCAAATTGTAGGCCAAGCTACAGCAAAAACGTATGAGAAAATGCAAATTATTGACGTTACTTACCGGTTAAAACTGTGATTTTAAAGGGGCCCAATGACAACGAATGATTTATGAAACCGACAGGCAAAATCGTAACGCAGTTGGAATGCTATTGTGTAGTGGAGAGAAGACCGCCAAAACAATGATTCTGCGCCGCCGCTAGTCTACGTACGTGTATGTGAGCTAGTGTAGTACATTTCGCATACTATTAGGAATGCGCACGGTATATACGGTAATTAGGATTATTCAATGCACATACGTACTACAACCACAGCTCATGCGCGAACTGTATTTTGCAATTTTTTACTGTATACAGTAAAACAAGTTTGTAATTGTTTTTTTAACAACCAAGCCACTGTAAAATCTACAGATATTTTATACAGTGTAGGATACCATCATCGAGCTAGTTCCCTAGTTGTTGTCCTGGATTACATGTCTCACCTACTGCCATTAATGGAGTTCTGTCAAAACCTAACCTACGGCAGATGTATGCAGATATACATCAGTTTTAGCAGCGGCAGAGAGTTCAAAAGAAATCTATCAATAGATAATTGTGTGATGAACATACTGCTTGTCCTTTGCAAGGGTCAAAGGATTATAGTTGATAGTAGCCTTCAAATAAAGACACTTTATGTACAAATTAAATTCGGAAGGCTCATATTTGGGCCCGACCAGCAAGATCGTCACTGGGTTTCCCCGCTCTCTGATGATGGGCCCGTAGCATGCCTTTATTTGTAAGCCGTAATTGAAAAGGGTCGAATTACAATATAATGGTTCATGTGTAACGAGATCATGTTTATAATATTTTACACAATATCAGGGGAATATTCTGCTTTTGATTGAACATCAGCCGTGTAATGCATGCTGGGAAACATAATACTCTATCTTCAATCGAAAAAAGCAAATCGCACAGATAAACAGAATGAACGAGGTTTGTGATACGTTGAGCTACAAAATTGTTCACTTCATTAAATGATATAAGATTAAAACGAAAAAAAAAAAAAGAAATTAATTTTAATAACAAGAGGGCTTGAAAGGCACTCTTATAATGTTGATACCTACTTGGAATTTAGTAATAATACCTTAGGCAAGTGCAAAATCTTACGAAGTTTGAGAGAGAAACGAATCTAACAAGGGAATGCGTTCACAATGCTGCAAAAGCAAAGCATTCTTTTCGGCAATATGAAACAGATGAAAATGAAAATATATTTTCAACATGAATTATGAATTTTGACAACATTTATCCCCTGCCCCCACCCCCTCACATTTTGACCCTCGTAGGGGAAGGTGTAAGTACACCCTTTCTGACGTGATATTTCTTAAGTTATTAAGTGCATGACTATTTTCATAAGAAACGCCTTTAAAATTTGGCGTTTTAAAATGTTAAAAAAACCTGAGGGACTCCATCTAAATCCAGGAAGTTGTTATTTTGCCAAATCACAGCTCACTACATGCTATTCAGGCACCTGACAAGCAAGTCCATAGATAAATCAGTCACATGACACTGTCAGTGCACTTGCAAGACAACACTTTCCATGAATATTAATGTCGTGCGTTTATTCCTTTCATTTCCCACATGTCTTATGACATAATCCCGCGGTACCGAGGTATGGCACGCCAAAAGGCTCACCAAATATGATGATGTACTAAAATTACACGTCCATGTACTAAAATTACACGTTAATGTTACCAAAAATATACGATGATGTACTAACTTCATATGATCATGATGTAAATTTACACCATCATGTACTAAAACCATAAGTTCATCATGTTAAATGTTACGTTGTACATGTAAAATCACACGTTGTACATCTTAAAGGGCCAAACCTCTCACCCCAAACTACAATTTTGGAACCCGGGTACTGAAATTCTCAATTGGCTCAGCTCTTTGATTGACAGCTAATTCAAACAATGCAGAGTGCCAAAGCTTATATTACACAGCATGAACGGTACTGAGAGTGTTTTCATTATATAAATTGAGTTTTTCTATACTCATCCTGAAGCAATAAACTGAGATTGTGCCTGGATGAGGATGAATTTCAGACAATTGTGGGAGGGGCTTCAGTAAGAAGGTTTGGAGAATTGGTACTGTTTGGGATGAGAGAACTGGCCCTTTAAGGTCATCATGTTGTACATGTAAAAACGTAAGATCATCATGTTATATTTGTATCTTCCGCACGCCATACAAAGTGAACCTTTCGGCGTACCAGAAGTCCGCCAAAAGACTCACCGAATTTGATGTAGTAAAAGTACACGTTCATGTACTAACTGATTTCATACGTGTATGTACTGATTTCATACGATCATGTACTAAATGTCAGTAAATGATCGTAAAAATCAGTACATGATCGTATGAAATCAGTACATGAACGTAATCAAACAGTACATGAACGTATGAAATCTGTACATGATTCTTTTTGGTCTTTGAATTTTTCTCAGTTCAGAAAAATACGAACATTTTAACACTCCAAATTTTACTTTTAAAAGGATGCATATATTTAAATGGTCATGATCATGATCACGTTTAAACGTCAACTTCACAAATTGGTGTTTCTAGATAGAGGGTTTGTAAAGTAATTTCACTAACCTCCCAGCGACAGGACTGTAGATTCAGTTGATACAAAGTACTGGTAGGAAACCAGGTGACTGTAATAAACAAGAAACAAGACAGAATAATTTATTTCAAATAAGTACAGAGTTATAAACGCAGGGGCAGCTTTCTTAGTTGAAGCTAATTAGTTTCATCTAAGGACAAGTAATGAATAACAAGCCTCAGAAATGTCCCGAATTTACAATCAAGTATACTTCCATTGCGACTTCACACGGAAGTTTGTTATTTCGAGTTTTGATCAAGAAGTGAAACATAAAATGGCGAGGTGACCCCGGGGAGGGGGATATCATGTGACAGAATAAATGTCATCTAGGTCAGAGACTAAGTTTGTCATAAAATATTATGACCAATACATGTACATTGCAATATCAACACAACTGAAAGATTTGTTTTTGTTCAGTTATGATTCAGTTGCATAAAGAATTACTGCCCTCTTTTTACTTGTAACCACCCCCCCCCCCCCACATATCTAGTATTACAAAAAATTGAACGACCCATTTTAGCCATCAGTTAAATAACCTGTCGGGTTATATAAATCTGTATACCAGCACACCAAACCTTTTGTTACGTGTGGTAAGTTATTTAAAATATCTCGACATGAAACATCAGACAAGTACAACACTCACATAAAGCATTCATGCTCACATTGACCGAAGCCATATCAAATAAATTAAAATAAAATGCTGTCACATGTGATATTAAACCCAAACCGACACACATACAAGAACACTTTCCCTGCTTCGCTATCACATTTAAACTTGGATGAACACGGAAAGAGACCATATCGAGTGTGAAAAATAGGTTAAAAATGTAGCTAATTAAATAAAAAACACTATTGAAGAAAGGTACTTACTACAGACAACACACTCCAAAAAGGTGTTTAGGACGTAAACGTTTTCCTAAACACTTTTTGCTCCTCTTTTTAAACGCGTCCATACGTTTTGTTCGGTTTTTTGTTTTGATTTTTATACGTTTTTTCAAATTTTTGATTTTCCAGGGGGGGGGGGAAGTGCCCCCTTGCCCATACCTGCGGAAGCCCGTGGCGTCCATACAAGTGTCTGATTCCCTAAACATTTCGCTTTAAAACATGTTTAGTTGCTAATTATTTGGTTGTAATCGAAACATGTTTAGAATTTCAACCTGTTTGTTAAGTGGGCGAAATTTATTGCTTAAATACTAACACGACTTTTTATTGCATACCGTATTACATTCTTTATTAAGATTGACCTAACCTGTTTTTTGAGTAAAATATGTTGGGTTGTAATGTATGAAAAATAAAAATGCGGGTCAACTATTATAAATCTCTACACGCACCAAGTGTCATGTATATATAACTCACACAACATTTACTTAAATCTACACTCTTCAATTCCAACCCTCGTTTGACACAGTATTTTATGCGTCGTATTGTAACATTCCAGACACATTGTTTGTGGTGACTGTTATGTCATTTAATAATACTGTAAACCTGTCACCCCTGTTATGAACAAACAAATATACACTGTTTAGTTAATAATTCATTATGAGCAAGAATTCATTATTAACCAAGAAAGTAAAATATTGAATTATTCTGAATAGATTTTTGAAGTCAGGTTATATAAATTACATGTATTACATCTGAATGTCTTATTTAAATCACCAAAGTACAATTTCTTTTTCATTTTGCTAAAAATATTCATCCTTGACAGAAAATGTCTTCAATATACTTTTGAATTGTAATGACCTATCTGATTGTTTATTGTACTATGTTGGATATCAGATTAAAATATTCAATTCAATTTAGCCCACTCAACTCAGTCTAACTAAATCGTATTGGTTTTATTTGTTTTAGCAGCCTTCAATTTTCATCTAGTAAAATTAAATAAAATATCAAACCTGAAACGAAAATCACTTCAAATTTATAATACTTTTACTTTCATCTAAAATACTTCTATTTGTACTGTTTAGAATTCATTTGTTATTCACGACACAGCAGTGACCATTCCTGTGATAATTTAACGTACATTTAATTTATTTTCATTACACAGTATAATAGACTATATGTTACCTTTAACGTTTCTTGATCTAAGAACAGAAGCAGACTCAGCCTGGACGGATGGTGGCAGCAGACAGAAACCGAACCTGATAGAAGAAAGATGACACAGTGAAAGATCCAGTAGATTATTCACTTATACAGGAATATTTATAACATAAAAGAAAATGTAGTTTTGCGTATAACTTAATGCTAGCTTACATGGAAATAAACGTAAGCATTGCTGGAAAATAAATTAATCTTGTCGTCTCCGTATAAAATTTTTATCATCTTTGTAAAAAGACTAATTCAATTGTATAATTCTTTCCCTTTACGAGTAGTGTATATAGTTATATACAACATGATTTCGCTTTATTTTACAGTAAGTGAGAATATTGACGAATTCACACTGTTGTATATCATAACCTATCAATTGAAAGGCCAACGACGTGTTCCTTATTATCAAACTTTTATATTGTTGTCATGTCATAGATGTTGTTCATACACCTGGTTGTTGATTTATTGTTATGTAAATACTTTCTCTTTCTTATTAGTTGTATATATTGACAGGTGTTTCTTTAATAAAGGTCATTTAAAGTTCAGTGTCTTGTTCTGTAAACAGTGTGTGTATACTAAAGTACATGTGTTACTATGTACTGCAGTAATCTAGCCTCTGACGGGCATAATTAGAAGTACTAAAACTTTTATGCACAGTATTTTGAAAAAGTAGGAACAATTTGACCTGCTTTGTTGGGAAACTTGGAAGAAAGACAATTATATTGCTAGGCAAATGTGTGAAACTATGGGGGATGTTTTTAAATAGCTTCGACAAATATAACTGAAAAAGTTTTCAGGACTCAGAAGACTTACCGTATTTAACACACTTAAATCCTTAACATTTATAGTAATGATGGTTCGACCTTTATATTAAAGTATAATTCCCTTGAAGTTACAAAAATATCATAATAATACTAGAAAAATTATGAAAAACAATAAATTAGTTCAATAAATCAATATCAGCACAACAGTAAGCTTAAGTAAAACTATGATTTCAATATAAAATGAATGAGATATATTACGATTACAGTTATCAAGGATTATTTCTGTGCAATATTTTGATATGGAAGGATATAGTTTGACCTGTTTTGTCTGTACACTGGAAAGATTGATTGCATGTTTGATCTTCGTCTCTTTTTTGTCATGAGATTGGTATAAAACTACTACAACCGTATAATTTTATCAAATTATAAATTAAATAGTTGAGAGGAAGAAAGCAAAAAATATTTTTCTGCCCATAACATACATGTTACTGACTGAAGATGTTATTATGATACGTTGTCTCTAATTTAAATTAAAATTTCATTTCCTTCACACACTAAAGCTGTATTGTGACAAGCTTGTAAATCCATTTGAGTGTAATCTATAAATTGCTTGGTTACAAGAGACTTTTTCTAGGTAAAATAACTGAAAGATTACAAGCTTCAAGTTATAAATTATGTTTAAAAAGTAGTTTTGCCATTGGAATAAATTTTTAGTCTCCTTGCTTATTTCGGTTAAAGTATTCTTTTTCCAATTCTTAATTTACCTTTATAAACTTAAAACTGGAGCCAAAAAACTGTTTTGAAATTTTATAATTTACTTTAGGTACCAGCTTTGTGTATATTATAGTTACATTTGGTGGATGTTGTTGTAAAATTAACAAATAAATACATGTTGTCAATTTAGAAGGGACATTTTTTTTTTTCATTTTTGCAAGGTTTCCCTTGTTCTTTATCCCTGATATTGACCATTGTAAAATAGAGTAGTTAGTTATAAAAGACACTTATGTAAAAGCTGAAAAAACATCAATTATTGATACTCTATACTAGCCGTTCTATTTGCCCTTTAACTATCTATTCAAGTTAGTTAACGAAAGCTATATCAAATGAAAATCTCAAATATTCATTTACCCTTTTACAAAAGTGTAGAATTCATAATACTACACCTTTCCTAGTTTTTTATTAATTCGAAAAATAGAAAATTAAACGTTGCTCTATTAAAATGTAATTTCTGTTTCACAAAAACTACATTCTAGTTTAATGTTTATATAATGATTATTTATACGGCATACATCAAGTCCAAGCAGACTACATGTATAAACTGTGATGTTTTAGCAATAAATATTATTTTTGTAAACTGTCTAAGGAAAGGAAAAAACAATGTTAAAACTTTGGTTTCTGTTAATCTTTTTTATTTGACATTTATTTATTTTATAAAATTCAGCCTGAAAAGAGTTTTTATCCAATGTAATTATTTATTTCAGTGATGCACCATTTTGATGTAATTGTTTATTTGTTTCAGTAAATGCTCTAATTTCAGTAGGCCGTTTTTTTAAATTGTAAGTTATCCCTTAATTACATAATTTTTTCATATAGGCCATCCTGATAAACTGATTTAAGCAATCATGTGATAATTTCATTGACTTTGTCAATGTCATAAACCCTATACAGGCTTTGTTTTTTTGCCTAAGAAGAATCTCAGGTTGAGTAATTTACATTTAATTCAAATTCCAGATACAAATTTACACTTTTTTACAAAAGTGTTTAATGAATCATCTTTCTCCTACCCTACTTTTTAAATAAATTAATAACATTTAGAAATTAAACGTCTCGATGTTCATATTTTTATCATGTTTACGTTTTACACAAAGCTGCACCCAAAATTTTAATTTGTAATTATTTATACAGGCCTGACTGAAACAAACTACCTTTATAGGTTTTACTGTAGGATTTCCTAGCATAAAATATCATTTTTGTACACTGTCTAAAACTTTCCTGCCGAACCGTCATTCCCGCTAAAATAACGTGTTAATGACGTATTTAAACATTACACCAATTTATTTCTTACAGTTTCATTTATATTACTAACATTTTAATTACAATACTTACCTCAGTTCCTTCAACGCCAGACACTTTGATGAATACTGTAAGATGCCTGTAAATTCTTCTGATGTTATTTCTCTGCCTTCACCGTACGTGTTTATCACTAGCTCGTTGAGTGTAGTGAGGACTGGTATAGAGAGATTGGATTTTAACTGGAGATGATTCCCGCCACGCAGGTCCACTGTACTGTAGCAGCTTACCAGACACACACATGAAATGGAAATCTGTAAAGTAAAATAAAACAGAGGATTGGATTGAAAGGAGAAATATACCACAAATCTTTAGTGAATTTGAGAAAAGAATTTAGAGAAAATGATGAAATAAGATATCGTGTTAGGCGTGTAGATTGGAGAGATATTTAGAACGATAATTTTTTTCAAATATTAACGTCAGGAAATGATAAAATTTTGTAAAAACATAAATTTAGATTTTGCCGGGGAATGTACAGTGTGATACAATAAGTATAACACAACTAGGTGAGCTTGCAAACATTGAGAAGTTTGAAAAATATAACTTTTGATATGATATTTGAAGCGAATATTGTCATATTTTTAAGATGAATAGTTTTGCAGAAAAAAAAAGCGAAAAATTACAAACGTTTTCCACTGCATTTTATATATTTTTTTTGTAAAAAGTAGTTTACAAATTAAACGATTTTCTTAACAATTTTTGTCTCCCCTGTGTAAATACGTGCTAAATACGGACGTTCAGTGACTAAAAATTTCGCTTTTAAACATGTTTAAATATGAAACATTTAGTGTTTAACCGCTAAACAAGCTTCGAATTTTTTTTTTTTTACAAAGTGCGGGCATAATAATGTAATTGGTGTACCCCTTTTAGAGTTAATTTAGTTTAAGACTAGTATGATGACTTGAGATGATAACATTTTTCATACCCAGGGACAAACATTTTTATATGTAAAAAACGGTTTAATGGACACCGACACCAGACTTAAAAAGAGCTCTCTTATTTTCTTTTAATTTTTAGAATTGAATTTATTCCAAATCCACCATGTTAACACAATCTTAAAGTTACCCCCCCCCCCCCCAAAAAAAAAAAAACTGAATAATTATCAGGCCATAAGGCATTTGTTCTAAAGTAAATAAAATACTAGCACGAGAAATTGTGATTTTTTATTAAACAAACACCCCGGTTTTGGATGATTAAGTTCTAAATATTAAGAGAAACTTTAGTAGGCTTTACTGAACTAAATAATTTGAAAGCTTTTTAAATCAATTTATGTACAAGCTGGACTCAGGCAGAGGTCATCACAATGTTTTGTTTTTTCTACTTAATTAATTCTTGAGCTGAGATTAGAGAGGGCATCTACTGCCCAGAAAACAGTAAAAGGTTTTGATAGTGTTGTATTTACAAACAGTAAATCTAAGAATCATAAACTGATGTCTCCACAAGGAAATATTTTTTTAGGCTTAATACTTTGACACAAAAGGTAAGTTACACCACCCTTCGCCCGAAAGAGGGGTAAACAAATATTTTTATTGAAACAAATTTTTTAAGCCTGTGTTTCACTTGAACTAAAAGATATGCTAAAGACTATTAGGCTATCTTTTGTTTGAATATTTTAAATAGCCCAATCCATTTTGAACAAAACCGTTTTTATTTCAACAAAAAAAGAGTATTGTGGGTACTAATACCTATATATTCCCCATAAAAAATTAAGTAGTTTAATGCAATGAGATTGCTATTATGCCGGAATTTTTGGCACGTCGTTGTATGGAATAGTAACAAATTGGTAAAATTATCTCCAGAATTTTCAAATGAAATTATACATTTTAGGCTACTTGCTCACGGTGAATTAACCCCCCTCCCCCCTCCGGTCCTAACTTTTCTCCGTAAAATGAAAGTGCGTACTTTTCATTGCTACGCAATGTGCAATGATCTTATTTTGATCGTTGAATCAAGGAGTTGCAACTCCCTGGTTGAATACTTGCAGGCGGCATTTCGGAACCCAGGGACAAACGCCGTCACGATCGGTGTAAAACATTGATATATTGTCGACTATTTAACTGTTCTATCGAATGTACGAGAAAAACTACGCTGATATGCATTAACATACAAATATTTGTCTGAATTGGCAAAGTTTGAACCAGCGATGGTGCGTATTTTTGTTCTGCCTCACAGCTGCTAAAATAAGTGAAATAATATTTCAGTGGATGCAAATTTTCGGGGCTCAGTCATATTCGGAAATATTCATTTTTGACCACTTTCAACTGGGAGCGTCTGAGGTTTAACAACATTCGGCCAAGTAAAGTCATATGTCCCTAGGCAGTAGCCTATAGGATTGCATTTAGGAACTATGCACAAATAGTTTTGAGAGGAAACCTGATAGTTGTCTTCCGTTTTTACCAGTAATCTTAACCATGTTACATGCACGTTTGGCCAAGGCTATGGATTCAAACTGAAGTAAGGGTAATACAGAATTTCATTTGCAAGGCCTACTTGGGCCCCTTGGTGGTTGTAAAGTTCATCTACTATGAAATAGTTGTTTTCGCAGATTTCATCAAACAAGAAAATATAGCCTAGCCTACTGGAGAAAATGTTTGTGAATAGTCCTACTGAAGGAAACGTTACCTGACTGAATACCCACCAACATCTGATCAGTTGCTTAAAACTGAATGAAAGATTATATCCGAGTAACCATCCAACGACAGATAATTTGCTAAATCAGTGACGCCGGCCATATATTCCTTGTGTGGGTACAGTTATTGAGAGTGAGCAGTTCATACTGCACAGGGAGTTGTTTTAACAGCTGTCTGTCTGGTCTAACTGCTACATATATGCATTACTAAATGCAATCTTTGATTAAAATAGACCATTCAAATAACAAATTATTATTCCACAATTATTACTACCACAATAGACGTCATACTCACCTGGCATAACCTGTAAACCACCTGTACAGCTGTGCAACTGTTTTATGAATACAGGTACGTGTGCCAATAAATGTTCATTTTAAGTACATTGCGCGGCTTCGGGAAATAGATGGCAGTGTTTCAAAACACTGTCGAAACTGTTACCAACAAAAATTATCACCTTGAAACATTGGGAGACTAAGCAAGGCTAAAATAAACCAAAACTGCCGTCTTTTTTTCTCGTAAAATCATTTCAATAGAATGTTACTTCATTTATTACTGTCCTTCCAAATAAAAAAAAAGAAATGTAGTATAGGACTACAATTACAGTTGCTCGTTCTTTTTTTTCTCTCCTTATGAAATGAGACTGAGGTGACAAACTCGCCATTACCATAAAATTATCCAAGGTTGTCAAAAAAGTTGAGTGATGGAGGGACGTTAAATGTAATTTGGAGCTATTTTTAAAAAGCTCGGGCAGTCACATACTTTAGACAAATTTATCAATTTAGTAGATCTTGAATGCAGCCAAGAGTCTTAATAGAGCAAAAACATGTACTCAATAACGTTGTACCACTTTTTCCCGATAAGATACAAACCCATTCCATCTAATGGTTGTGGTATATCTCATAATTTTCTGATCAAATAGCAAGTTGCTGATTTTCTTTACTCGGGTGAAAATGTTTTTGTAAAGTAAAGCTAAAAAATAACGACTGCTTTGCCCCAAGTTACAAGCCTCTGGATATACCATTTCCGGCTGTCTGAAGGGTTCAACTTTTCACTACTTACTCTACGCTCTGCTCAAACCAGCCGTGGCGCACCGCTAAGTTTTTCAATCGAACAGTTTACTGAACAGAACGTCGCAGGCTTCCACATTGTATTCCTTTTTGTATCATTATTAAGAGTCATTTTTTATCCCTTTTATCCCCTTTGCAAGTGAAACATTTTATTGCAAACGAAAGCTCGGAAGAGTGTCTCCTTATAATCCCACTTAAAAAATTGAGAAATGCCATTTCTAGTTATCTGACAGTCTGAGGGGTAGCTATCTTTTAAAATTTTCTGGACACTCCTCACCAACAACTGGTGGCCCTCCGCTTGGATATATCCAGCATGGTTGCATTTTGGGGCAAAAATATTTCAGACCCCCAAACTTAAAATGCTTCTTTACGCAACTGCTTTCTGCCATAAAATTCCTTTAATATCTAAGACACTCTGACTAAAGAAGGCATTATCGTTTTTTAAAAATCTCAAATCTCATTTGGGGGAGGGGGGCACACGGGGGGGCACACGGGGGCACGCCCCCTGAAAAATCGTGTGCCCCCGTGAGCCCCGCCGCCCCAAATGAGATTTGATATTTTTAAAAAACGATAATGCCTTCTTTAGTCAGAGTGTGACTATGAAAATATTTTAGATTGGATTCTTCTTTTGACGAGAAAAGGCAGTAACTTTTATACTTTTCAACTAAAAATATCGCACAAACACCTGGAAAATGCCATTTCCGGCTGTGTGAGGGGTTGCGTTTTTCACAAATTTCTGCACACTTTCAACTTCGCTAACTGAGGGTGGCGCATGGCTCAGGTAACCGTTCAAGCAGGATTACATAGGCCTACATTTTTTCCTTTAAGAGGATTAAGAGGATCACATCTAACTGCTCTCTCTTTCTCTTTCGAGTTCAGCTCTAAATACCAGCCGGATCCGCTCTTAAAAGTTGTTTCACTAGTTTTGTTACCGATAAATTCTTGATTGAAGTTGCCCTGGAAGTTTTTTTTTGAGACCAGTGTAAAGACAACAGAATAACCGTAAATAACGACCTGAATACCTAACAAACCCCTTAAAACCCAGGAGATTCAGGAGGCTTCGCCCCCTGGACCCCAACTGAGACACATATTGAACTGCCCATCAAATTCCTTTCCGAATAGTCCATCTCGCTCTTTTTCAAAATGTCAGCCGGATCTGCTTTTGATAGTTGAATCACTTTTTCACCAAAAGTTTTACTGGAAGTTACCCTTTAGGTATTTTTGAGACCAGTCTTAAGTCAATAGAAGAACACTTTAATAGCGACTTTAGTGCCTCACAAACACGCTTAAACCTTGGAGCTTCCGGGGGCTTCGCCCCCTGGACCACCACCGGGACTTTGCCCCTGGACCCCACCAGGGGCCCTAAGGCGGGCCCCTGGACCCCACCCGATGAGCCTCGCGCTTTGCGTTCGGTGGCGCCAACGGCGCCATGTGTGGTGTTTGGCAGTGCCCCCCTGCAATATTGTTGTGACACCCCAGTGTCCCCGTGGAATGAAAAGACTGGTGACGCCACTGTCCGACAGTCTTTGCATAGCCTACATGATGATATTCAGTAACCTTAACAAACTACAAGTCGCTCCATGCAGCAGTGGCGAAGGGGGGGGGGGGGGAGGGGCTTACACAATCCTTGCTACGATATTGCGCTTCGGCTGCTTGATCTTTCTGATAAGATGACAAGATTCTTCAATAAAAGCCTCCCAATCTATTATGACCAGATTACGTTCCAATTCTCGCTCCAATGAGCTTTAGGCAGGGGTGTAGCCAGGATTTTCTTGGTGGGGGGGGGGGGCAAAGTCGACTCATCGTCCCCAATCTTGACCGACAGGACCATCTAAGCGGAGCGCCACCATCGGTTGGCGCGGAGCGTACAAGAAAATTTTTGGTTTTAGAAACCCTTCAGATGGCAGGAAACGGCACTTCCCGAGTGTTTTATGCTGCATGTTCCCAACCTGGAAATGGATATCATTTCTGAAATTTCTCAATTAATGCAAAAAAAAAAAAAAACAATCTATAAAAAATGTCAATACATGTTTCTAAGTGGAGCTCTACCATCGATTGGTGCGGAGCGAACCAGGAAATTTTTGGTTTTACAAACCCCTCAGATGGCCGGAAACGGCACTTCCCGAGTGTTCAGAGCAAGAATATGTTCAGCCCAACTTTGAAATCCTCCCCGCTTCTTAATTGGAGCACTTGACAAATATCACTTTTTCATTTTTCATCGCCGCCACTGGGATGTGGCATTTTCTTGGGGGAGCGAAGCGCCCAAGTGAGGAGCCCAGCATCCGAACGGGGAGAGGGTGTGCTTCTCCCACTCCTACCTCAAGGAGATGTTGCAATTTCACATCAAAATTGAGCGATCTGGTGAACACCTTAGCTGGAATTTTTGGACATTTTCAATCTTGTATCAATGTTTTCCTTATTCCCACGAGAGTTAGTGTGTGCCTGTAAGAGGGTTACTGTACGAGTCAATGGGGCCCTAGGAAATTGTGTTGCACTGAAACAAAACAGCTACTCATAAGACTTACATTGGCTAAACCAGCGGAATTGACATTTCACCTTGAAAAACGCCAAAACTCCATTTAAATAAAAAAAAATAATAAAAAATAGGTCTGGGCGGGAGTAAGTGCGAACCCCCTGGCTACGGGCCTGTCTTCCTGGGTGTTCCCCTCCCCTTTGGAATTTTTTGCTGTCTCGAACAGCTTAGATGCAACATGGTGCTATATTTTGTTCTTTTTATACTAGATTCTAGTGTTCTCTACAGGGGGGGGGGGTTAGAGGGGCGACACGCCCTCCTAGTGAAATTGGCCGCCCCTCCAAAATAGTTGCCGCTCTCCAAAAAATGCAGCTTCCATCTTCAGTTCATTGCTTCATTTCACATATACAAGTCATAACTGGAAAATGTGTCTTCCCTCCAGGCTTGGCTCCAGGATTTGCCCGACGAAGGGCCACTCTCCGAACGGGGGAGGGGTAGGGTTGGTAGCGACCCCAAGCCCCGACAGCCAGGATGCCTTCGATGAGTTGGTGAGGGAGATTTGAAGAAAACCTGTGCACTATACCTGCCATTGCGAGTCTTATACGACATAAAATTTGTATATGCTAGAGGAAGATATTTCCGCACTGATTTAACCGTGGAAAAGCGGGCGAAATTTTTTGGGGTTAGCCTACACTAAAAAGAATCTGTACTTACTTAAAGCTTACATATATCAATTGTCTCGGCCTTTTGGCCCTATCGGGCACAACTTATATTGTACTTCCCTCTTCATGTCCGTACCGCACGACTGACACAAGAGATCACACCTCCCTTGTTTAGCGAAATGAGATCAAATTCCCGACATGTTCATTAATCCATTTATTCTACATATCAATTTACTCAAAAAGATGGGAAGGGTTTGTAATTTATTAGCTCTAGGTAACGGAACTGAGGAAGAGAGTGAAAAGCATTCTGAACATTTTGGGTTTTATCGCAGAAATAACTCTTTTGAAAGCCAAAATAATTAAACCGACCATGGGAAGGCAACAGATTATTCCCGACAGGGGGCGGGCCATGTCAGCGACCACAAGTTCCGACGGCCCCTATGTCGAGGGGGTGGTGAGAAGGGGATATGAAGGAGCCTAACTATCCCATGTTATTGAACCCCTTGGCACATTTTGCACAATATCACTTAATATTTTAAAAGCCGAGTTGCGCACTGATAGTGTTCTGTTGAGTCTGAATCGTGAAATTGCAAAGCGCGCCAAGCGCGCGAAAATTTTTGGTAGACTTACAAAAATAACATAGCCTATGTTTTCATTAAAAGCAAAAAGAAAAAAAAAATAGAAATTGTGGGGGTTGTAGACCGTATCGGGGATAACATACATTGCGTCGAAAACACCTGGAATACCCGATAAAATAACCAAACTATGCTCCGTCTGTCCGTGAGTCGCTCACCAACTGACCTATCGCATGACACACAAGAGAACAGCAACTAGGCTTTGTGATATGGGATGAAGTGTAAGACCTCTAAATAACATGTGTATTCTGCCTCCCTGTTTCTTGGTAAGGTTGACAGGACTTACACTCTCTAGATATGTGGAATGGAAGTATTAAAAAAAACTGGAGTGAACCTACAGCGCGCGTAGCGCGCGGAAAATTTTAGGTTCTTATTAGGGAAATTGTCCCT
Organism: Holothuria scabra; assembly: GCA_037179385.1. Classification (NCBI taxonomy): domain Eukaryota; kingdom Metazoa; phylum Echinodermata; class Holothuroidea; order Aspidochirotida; family Holothuriidae; genus Holothuria; species Holothuria scabra. Next base: position 10,734,839 of record CM074179.1, read on the forward strand.
TAAGAGCAAAAAACAGGTAAACCATCGGGGACACCCCAGCCGGCGTCGGGAACTGAATACTTTATCGTAACGACTAAGAGCTCCCCCCCCCCCTCGAAAAACTGTAAAAAATGCCCCCGATTCCCTCCCTCCTCTTGCCGTTTATCTTTTTTTTATTTATTTATTTTATTTTTTTGCTCTCCTTCATTTTTTCAACATCGCCCATCGCGTCCCCAAAATTTCTGTGGGGGGGGGGCACTCTTCCCCCCTCCCCCCCCCGCTGGCTACGCTAGTGGCTTTAGGTTTTCAAGTACCTTTATCTTCAAAAAGGCAAAATATTTTAAACCGATAAATTTCCCTATTTCGGCCAATACACCTTACAATAAAAAACTCAAGTCAATTTCAAACACCCCAACATTCCGCTAAGTTTTGCCCTTAATAGGCGTTACATTTAACAGCGCCAACATTTTGAGTTTCACCTCACCAAAAAGCCACATACCAAAATCTCCCCAATAAAAGTTTTAATTATCAAACCTTTGTTCAAGGTCAGGCTTTACGGGCGAATTAAAGTTACAGTTTTATATGAGGGGATAGTATGCAGGCCTACAATAAAGTGTTTTTCAGCGAATTTCAGTCGCCCATGCTATTTTTTATTTTATTTTTAGCATATAAAGGGCAGATTCTTCTACAAGAACCCCGATTATTTTAAAGGTCTTTAATAAAAACAGATTTCTTAAAAAAAAATCAAATTTTCTTTAAAACAAGCCCCGGGTTTTTAAATATTTTCCCTTTGCGCCCCTCAAATCTGCCAGTTACGTCCCTTCGGGAACTCATCACCTTGACCGGGGCTTAGAAATGCCCCCCCCCCCTCCTCCGTCGTGAAAATCAACAGACTGCATGGTCAACTGGTTGTAGCATCAAACTTGCAGCCGGGAGATTGGGAGTTTCGGTCCTGGCCCGGTCATACCCAGGACCTTAAAAATGGAACCTACAGCACTGCCAGTGAGCCTGGTGTTCAGCATAAGCAATGGAGAAGGAAAACAAGCCAGGGGTCCACTACTGGAAAAAGGCTGCGACCGGCTCGACTTGAACCAATGACTGGTTAAAAACTGGGCCGTCAAACTCTGTCTAACTATCAGATATAACTAACCGTCAGGAAAAAACTTGGCGCCACCCCAGATGAGATTTTTGAACGATGTTTTCGTAACATCTAGAAAAATACAATTATATTTCATATTTTGTTATAATTGACGACCCTTTCCGAATTAATCATTAAATTAGTACCGTCATACTCGATATAGGGAGGTCGCGGGGTTGTAGGCGGGGATTAGGGGAGCGTGGTCCCAAGTCAAATTGGAGGACGGCTGAAGTCTTCTTCTGAACAGAACTTGATAGACAAAAATCGGTCCTTCTGCACAATATATCGAATTTTGCATTGAATACTCGTTTAAATGATGTGTCTTAAAACGCCAATGAAAAGTAGCCTTAAATCCAAGTTTAGAATTTCAGAATATTGACTCTCATATTGTATCAAAAATTTGTTTACTTGTCACAACATTGCTAATTAACCCAAAACGTTTGAGACTAATGATATCCATGCGTCATTTACCATACGTCAGAAACGAGGGACCTATTGATATGGGAGCAATGCCGTTCCTGACAGAATTTATCTTCAAACGTACATGTCCCTTCCAATCACACTAAATGTGACTCTTGAATAACCAGCCACCAATATTTACCAATTCAAAACTGAATTATGTCATGTTTCCAAAAGGATTGATTTCATAACTGCTAAGAAAATCTTCTTCAACTACTAATTCGGCGTTTTCCTGAAAGCTTTTCCCACAATTTCGTCAGCGTACTAACTCTCCGTTGAAATTCAATAGACGCCTATAGCGTAAATCAAGGCTTCCTCAGTAAAATTTAAAAACCTGAAATGTTTTTCAAGCCATAAGTTAACATTTCGCAAATTTGAAAATATCACGTAAAATCAGATGCTCTTAATATTAAATAGGTAAAACTTCATCAAATCGTTTTATTTGTTCAACTCTAAACAATAGGCCCAATATTTTAAAGAAAAAGATGACATATGGTTTTTATGTTAATGGTAACTGTTAATGGAATCTAAAGACCAAAAGTGCTCATGTGTGTACGTTTCTCCTCGGAAATGTAAGTCGTTTTCTCGGTTTCCGTAAGTTCTAAATCTGTTTTGTTCTGCATGTTAGCTAACGCTATTCACCCTAGCATACAAGTTACGTATGATTGCCCAAATCTCAATGCTGACGGAAGGGTGCCAGTTTTAGATCTTAAAGTTTGGCCTGTAGATATTGTACATGATAATGCCCACTTCACCATAATTCAACATACATATTATGCTAAACCTATGAGCAGTAAACACGTTTTGCATAGAGATGGTGCCTTAAATATGAAAACTAAGATGTGCATTCTAACTAACGACCTCGTCAGAATTATGAGAAATGTATCCCTCAGTTTGCCGGAGCATGAAAGAACTACGGCTGTGCAAAGCTTTGTTGACCGAATGCAATGTAGTGGCTACTCTAGGGACGAGCGTTACGAGGTTTATTCCCGGGAAAAGAAACGGTTCAGAAAAATGATTGAAGATAACAGAAATGAAGCAGAACCATTGTTCAGACCCAAGTTTTGGAAACAGGACGAACGTGCCTTGGAAAAATCTACCAAAAGGCATTCCTGGTTTAAAGATAAAAAAAGTAATCCTGAAGCAGTTCTTTTTGTTGAAGAAGTGCCCTGCCCTTTGTTGAACAGTGCCCTACACAAAAATATTGAGAGAATTATTAATGATATCGTACTTAAAATAAAAGTTGTAGAAAGGTCTGGTACTCGATTGAAAGATTTACTCTGTAAATCCGATCCATTTGACAGAGATGTGTGTTTAGATTCCACCGTTTGCAATTTGTGTAAAATAAAGGCGGGGCTATGTAAAAAAGGGAAGTGGTTTACTGCATTGAGTGTAAAGATTGTGAAGGAGAGTTTAAATATATACGAGAAACTTCAAGAAGTCTAGGAGAAAGGTTTGATGAGCATTTGGCGAGTATGAATGACAAGCAGTCAGTATTCTTTAACCATAAAACTCAATGTCACAGAGGGCTGAATTTCAATTACACGGTTAGCGTCCTTAATACTCATATCGGCGACCCTATGCGTAGGCAAGTTTCTGAAGCTGTTTGCATTAATGAATTCGCCCTTAAGTTAAAACGAAAGGAAGAGTGGGCCACTGGTAGACTTCTCAAGAATAGAACTATTCAACCGTAGTTTCTTGCAGTGGTGCTTTCTCCTTACTTCTTGCTGTCACTTACTGTCTACGGACAGAAAATGTCCACTACAGTAACAAAGCTATACACATAGTTTTGTAAATATCTGTATATATAGCTTATTACTGTAATGAACATAATTTTCTGTTTGATTTAGCAGTCTGTAAATAGTTTTACGTTCATGTTTTTGCCCGATCCGGTTTCAGTTTTTGTTTTTGTTTTGTATGTGCCGTTTCAATGCACATAAAAAGCACACTGTCTCCCTGTTTAGTCACCCTTGACCAGGCCATTGTATACCAGCTTTCTTTTCTCTTCATCTGTACTGTGTAGTAATGTAACCTTGTTTATACTGTATTCATATTGTAGTCAATGTCTGAAGATGATCGAGGTCAGATCGAAAATTAATAAAGAGAGTAACATGAAATTGCGAGTGTTTCTCCTGTTTATTAGTGTGACGCTACACAACTTTAGAGTCGGAATGGCTACTACTACTAACCATTCTTCTTCCATCTAAATATGCTTTAAAACTCTGTATACCCTTTTCCTAACCAATACTAGATTTACGATTAAACAGACTTCAGAGAAAGTAGAATACCGTATTTTTGTTGCTCAAAAGTTAATGTTCAACAAATTTTTAAACATAAAGGTGAAAAACAGATTGAAAAATTATTTGTATGGGACAAAATAAAAAAGTTCTTTTCCTTCCCCCATTTTCCAAACAATTCGAACTGTCGATTTACGTTTTACATCCATCCCCACCCCCCCCCCTCCCCAAAAGAATAAAAAATGCAGCAAACGATCCGACAGTGTTTTTCTATCCCTTAAAAAACAGGGAATAATCAGGAACAAATATTTAAATCACATCAGGGAAAAATTGATTTTCAATTAAAATTTCAAAATAGCCGTCGGCCGTCAAATGTACCATAGTGATAAATCAGGTGTTCATTTCGACTATCTCTAAATGTGACTAATCCACTTGAGTGAGTTTGACATAGTGTAAGCATTATTTTCCCCAAATCCAAGATGGCATTTGTCGGCCGACCGCCGTCTTGAAAATGATGAAATGTTATGTAGACAGCACTAAATGTACTGGAGTGGTAAACAAAGTGTCCATTCCGGCTATTTTTATGTGCCCAGTCCGTAGTGAGCTTGATATAGTTTGGTAGCGTTTGTTTCTTTATACATCCAAAATGACGGTTGTGTGTTATTTTGAGTCAATACTGACAAATTTCCACTAATAATCTTTCCTGGAATGACTTTTTATTAAAAATGACCAGACGTCTCATCTGCGTTGGTCATTATACTGAATCGTCATTTTAAACATGGACGAAATGAAATTTTCCAGGAACACAATACTCTGATGAATCCTTTTTATGCAAAATGTATTTACAATGTTTTTCTTATGTTATTTATTGAACTTTTACTCCAATTTGCTATATTGAAAGTGTGAGAAGGGTAAAGCGGTGCCGCCGTGATGTTTCCAGTAGCAGATCCGGGGGGGGGGGGGGGGGGGCTCGGGATGGTTAAAGTTGTATAGGCCTAGATAGCCAGGCTAATTGTAGCCTAGGCCTAATTACTTTTTAAAAGTTCAGTGAAAGCTGTTACATTATTTGGTTACCTTTTTTGTGTCATATTTTTCAATAAAATGGAAAATGTAAATTATAAGGTAGCTATCTTCCGTATCATTTGGTTAATTCCCGTTTTGTTAAGACATTGCGCAATGATGAATGCTAAATCTAGCTTTTTCCACCAACGACCGTTGGTAACGCTGTTTGTGACATCGTATGTGTGTCTAAGTCAATACGTGGGGGTACGACTATTGTCGGATAATGGGCCAATCGTTGGTACGAAGGCTTGTACGCAGATGTTGCAGAGTGTGTGGGCGATACGAGTTGAGATATGAATAAGTAGATGAGAAGAAGATTTAGTTCTGATTCAAGGTGATAGGAGGTTTTATTCCGTTTGATTAACAGCCAGCAAAAAAAAAAAAAGAATTATTAAAATTTAACTTTATGCACATTGACTTAGGTGCTCGTCGCCTGAGGTCTGCTGCACCAGTGTGTGAGTGTGACCAAAACTTGCAAGCTCGGAGCTTTCATGTCTCAGGGAGATCGGAACACATGCAGTCCCCTGATTGGTTAAAAGTTGTGACGCACCAAATTAAATAAATGTAAAGGAATGTGCTGATCTAAAAAGCGACCAATGAGAAGGCTGTAGAGGGTGAAATTGGCCACACCTTGAAAATATGGGATACAGCATACAAGTGGAACTAGGGCGAGGTCGTTTGTCACTTTCACTGGTAACACGTGACGGGAAACAGGAAGGGCCCTGAGAATCTTAGGCAAACGGAAGGGAGAGTTGCTCCTAAACAACAAGATGGCGTTCCTGTTAAAGGTCAAATTTACCAATTGTGAGACCAGTCTATACTGTGTGTTTTTGACAACTCATGAAATTACGAAATTCGCAATCAATTTCTTCTAATGAAAGCTCCACATCCGTCATTATTTGGTTCAAAAAAGCAAAATTTTTCGCGCTCTTCGAGCGCCGCAAATTGCAAATCCTAAGCAGAAGTGCTCGCTCATACCGTCACTTTGGTAAACTTTTCCGAACTCTGGATGTGACAAAATCGAAAATTTGCTACTCTTCTGACACCAGATCACGAAGTGACACCGTTCACTATATACAATGCTATTTTCATAAATTTTCTTTCATAAAATTCCATACTTTCTCCAATATACCACCCCATTTCCCATTTCCTGAATTCTTCTAGGCATCAAAAACTAATAACAGCCACACATAAGGTGGCGCTTCGGTCAGTGTACATTTGATGTCCCATCCACATGCAGACCCCCCCCCCCCCCCCCTCCACTGCAAATTCCTGGATCCGCCACTGGATGTTTCACTCAATCGGTAAACTAAACACATTTCTTTAGAAAACCCGAATTCTTTATCCAGTGATTTTAGGCGAAAAATTGAATAGCTTTTAGACTTGTTGGGTGAGAATAGTAATTACAGCCTGTATAATAACAATTCCCTGGTTCAATAACTCTCATGGCTCTTGCGAACGATAAGGATTTATACTTATAAAACAAACTTAAGTGCCTGTCACATTTCTCATAGAAAAACAAATACCCGTCTTAATCATGCGTTATCCAGCGAGCTGTAACATCTCCCTGCGCTAAGTCTAGTGAGCTGTAACATCTTCCTGATCTAAGTCTAGTGAGCTGTAACATCTTCCTGATCTAAGTCTAGTGGGCTGTAACCTCTCCCTACTCTAAGTTTTCTGAAAATTTTTAACACAAACCCCACCAAAGTCCTTGTATTTCATCCATAAGACGTACACATTGCAAGTTAAATGTCAGTTTGTCAGTCTCTCTTTAAGGGTATTTGAGAGATGGCGTGCTTTCGTTTTAGTCTTTCTTCTTTTTACTGTTCGTCGGAGTATGGTGCTCCATGGTCGGACAACCTTTAACGCCGGTGAGTACGGAAATCATGTCTACCCTGAAAATTGTATCCCGGCGGTAATGTGGAAATCATGTCACACTCTCACCAGACAAGTTTTTCGAGAAGACTGGAGTTTATGTCCGCATAGAATCATTACAGTAATATGTGTCCATGGGGGCAGATATTTTCAACTTGCAAAGAATTAATGTCTCTCCAGACTTATTTTCCAACGTAGACGCTGGAAATGTGGTCCGATGGGACATCCATGGACCGACTTTTCAAGAGTCTTTTACAGAATTCAGGGTGCAATTTAAAGTGTGTCCACTTTTCAGCTTATTTTAGTTCATACTACATGGCACATGCTTCATGAATTACTTTGAAAATTGAACACAATTATTCCTGGGCCGTGGGTCATTTGAATGATTTCAGGGATGTCCGGTCCAAGGTCTCGTAGGAGCCACACGGTCCAGTTAATGTAAAACAGAGTCGTGGGTCTTTCTAAATGTTGTTGTTTGATCACTTAGTGGTCTTTGATGTATTTTAAGTTGTTTCCTAATGTCAGTGGCGGATCTAGTGTTTTAAAAATTGGGGGTGGCTAGGAATTGGGTTTTGAATATTTCAGAAAAAAATAAGTATTTCGCCAACTTTTTTAAAAACCATGTTCACCGTTTAAGACTAAGCTTATGGTTATCTTTTTTCTCATCGTTGTCCAGAAGTTCCTTTGATTTATTATAGTTCGTAAATGGCGCATTCACAAAAGCCCCCAAATATGTTGTTTTTCGTCTTTACTTAGAAACAAAACATATGGTAGACACCAACCCCCTATGAAATCGGGATGACTACTGTATGCAAGCCATCTACGCTGCTCAATGCATCTCCGCTGGAATGCTACACGTTTGCCTCCCTTAAACTGTCGACTATGAAGTGTGTGTAAGGAGTCGGGTTTCCAGCAATTATTCATGATTTCCACTTTTCTTGCACCTTTTAGCGGTTAAGATAAGTGAAAGACTTGGGAAATATCATTCGGAGATACAGTCGTTTGCACGGGGCTCTCATATTGAGCTACAGTTGCATTACCAGATGCAGCCAGTTGCGGTGCATTGTGCGTTTCTGGAGGTTGAAGCGACGTTGACACTTCCTCATAAATGTTCTCTACGATCATAGACCCAGCGCACCCTTGATTTAGCCTTTCACTTTCAAGAGGGTCTTCTTCATTCTGCCGTAAATCCCTGTTAACTACAAAACTATCCAACGTCTGTTGCTTACAACACCTTTTTTTCGTCGGGGGATTTTCCATTGTTTCATGTATAATCCAATTAAGTTTGGTATTTCTGTATCATATATATATGCTAGGAATGAAGTATGCGATAAACATTCACAACCTAACGTTAGGCGTAATAATAGCTCGCATGTGTGTGATCATTGCAATTTTGTCTACAATTTTGGGAAGCACTAAAGTAATACGGTTGAAGGTTGCACCTTCAAGCTCTATTGTAGATTATGTTCGTACCAGACTGCCAGAATTAAATTAGTCTTGGTGTTGCTGTATTTAACATTTTAATTAATCCACTATTAAACAAGTACTTTTAAAATTGTTGTTCGCGTTCCGAAGGAAGTAATAATATGAAGACGATAGCATGTGAAAACAGTGCCTCCTTGTTATTATTTTTGGGGTAAAAAAGGGGGGTGGTGGCTAGCCACCCTAGTCAACCCCCTAAATCCGCCACTGTAATGTGTTTGGCAAAGGTCTCATGTGGGTCATTTGGCCCTTTCAATAAAATTCTGCATAGCATTTCCTGCAAATTCTGAATTCCCTTTTAATAGTACTGTCTAAAATGATATCTCGTCATACCATTATCAAGTTAGCCGTACTTCACGATGTTAAATACTTTTCATACATTTGTAACCACCTGTTAAAAGCATTTGGGTGAAATGTATTCATGGAATCAAATACGACAGTGTAGACCATAGAAGCTTTATACGACCAGAGATTCATTCATTGCATTAGAATCAACCCGTTAGCCAGACAAGGGTTTGGGCGAACACTTTTGCCGGGGCCAAATTAAATGCTTAAAATTGAATTAAGCGATGTCAATTCTCACTCCAATCTATACAACATTTGTAGTAGTCTACAGAATTCCTCTACCGGCACACTCTTTGATTGACGAAAATACATAAAACACACACAAAAAATGCAGAGGAGTGCTTTGATTACATAGTGGGTCTTGTATACCCACTCTGAAGCAATAAACTGAGCTATTGTGTCTTAATGGGGATGTGTTTTAGAGAATTGCGAGAAGGATTTAGGTTAGAAGGTTAGGGAAAGTGCAAATATCTGGCGTGAGGAAATTTGACCTTTGAGTTAATGGCAAAATTCAATCTCCCTGTAGGAAAAAAACTTTACAGGGGGTTCTCCCTCCCGTTCACCTTGGTTATTGGTCTGATAGGAATATACTGAGTTTTGAGTTGATTAGAATCAACAGGGTACAGGGTTTCAACGACCAGCATGAACTAATAAGCAAGACGCTGACGTTGATCGCGATTCCATTCAGGGAGTCTTATCTACCACCCCTCCCCACACCGTTTTAGTGTAATGTATCTTAATCTTTAAGCATGTCAGATAATTGATCTGTAATTGCCCTCAGATTAAGAAAATTTCATGCATCTGGTTTTGCTAAAAATTGTACTTCGTCAGAAGGAATTCCGACTTTCAAAAGCAGAAGTGTTGTGAAGAAGACAACATTACCAAAAGGAGACAGGTTTTCTCGGTAGACCGGCATTCTTTTAGATTGAAGATGAGCTTGAATATTCTTAAAGTCACACGATTTTTTTTAGCTTTGCCCCATAATGGAGCTGCGTCAGAAGTGGGCAGAAAAGATAAACATTAAACTTAACCGAAGAATTTAACCTTCACACCAGTGAACACTGAAAAGAACTGGCAGAAACTACAAATAATTTATCCAAATGGCCTAAAGGGTACAAAAACATCCATAATAATAATGCTGTCAAGCAATGAAACGACTGCGTATGACGTCACAAAACACATCGTGCAAGAATCATTGTAACGTTGTAAAGCTTTTTCCCTAAAAAGTACAAAACTATTTCATCCAATGGATGTGGTACATTTTATCTCATAATTTTCTGATCACTTAGCAAGTTGCTGATTTTCTTTACTTGGGTGAAAATGGTTTTGCAAAGTAAAGCTAAAAAATAATGACTGCTTCCTCCCAAGTTACAAGCCTCTTGAAATGCAATTTCCGGCTGTCTGAAGGGTTCAATTTTTAAAAACTTTCTCTAAGCTGCGCGCAAACCAACCGAGGTGATCTGCGTAGTGTTTCTATCGAACAGTTTACTGAATAGAACATTGCTGGCTTGCACATCGTATTCCGTTTTGTATTATTATTAAGAATAATTTTTGATCACTTTGCTAATTTATTTCAAGGGAAACATTTTATTGCAAACTGCAGCTCGGAAAAGCGACTCCTCATAATCCTACTTACAAGCTTGGGAAATGCCTTTTCCGGTTATCTGACAGTCTTAGGGCCGGGTGACGATCTTTCAAAATTTCCTGACAATCCGTAACCAACAGCTGGTGGCGAGGCTCCACTTATATAGTCTTTCGAGCAGGTTAACATTTTCGGGCAAAAATTCTTCAGACTCCCCAACTAAAATGCTTCACGCTTATGTTTTCTGCCATAAAATTCCTTTAATATGTAAGCTCCAGATTTTCAAATACATGGTCAGAGGAAGCCAAACTTTTTCTTGAAATTTATTGGATTCGTTCGAGGGCCTTAACGTGTATGATGATATTCAGTAACCCTAACAAACTACAAGTCGCTCCGGCAGTGGCGTAGCCACGGGGGTGGTTTGGGGGGTTGAAATCCCCCTCCCCCATGACCCAAACTTGCGATCCCCAAAACGGCCTAAAATGCGGGTTTTTTCTATCTCCCCATAGACCTTTCCCTCATGTTGTGCCTCACCCCCCCCCCCTCCACATGGCACAATCCTGGCTACGCTACGGAGCTCCGGCTACTTGATCTTTCTGATAAGAAGGTAAGATGCTTCAATGGAAACCCGCAAATCTATCATAACGTTACAATTCTTCCTTCAATAAGGTTCAGGTATTCAAAATATTTTCCGAAAATTTGGCAATTTCGGCTGATACCCCTCAACATCAGACAATGAAAAACTTAAGCTAATTTCAAACACCGCGACATTCTATTAAGTGTTGTCCTTAAAAGGCAGATCACTTTAAAACGCCAAAATTTGCAATTTCACCTTAACAGAAAGACACATTTGCTTTCATTTAATACAAAAATTTCTAATATGAGCTCTTAATTATCAAAGCTTTGTTCAAGGTAAAACTTTTCGGGCAAGTTCCAGTCCGTCTGAAACGATAGACCGCAGTCCTACAATAAAATGCGTCAGGAAAGGAATTTCAGTCGCCCATGCACCTATTGAATTTTGATCATATGAACGGCAGATTCTACGACACACATCCGATTATTTTTATGGTCTTGAAAAAAAAATAAGTTCTTCTAACATTTTCAAATTTTCCCCAGAACAAGGTCCGGATTTTTCAGTATATGCGCTTAGGGCGCCACAAATTCGCCCAGCCACGTCCCACTGAGAACTCAATACCTTTTCGGGGATTCGACATAATGACCCCACCCCCCCCCGCTTCGGGAAAATCTTAGCGCCTTCCCTGGATGGAATTCTTGCACGATGTTTTCGAAACATCCACAAAAATACAATTATGTATGATAATCTGTGATAATTGAAGAGCTATTCGGAATTAATCATTAACTTAGTAGGGACATATTTAGATAGGAGGGTCGCTGGGTTGTGGGCTGGAATTAGGGCGGCGTGGTCCCAAGTCAAAATGGAATACGGCTGATTTATGCTTTCGTACCGAACTTGATGGACAAAAATCGGGCCTTTCAGTTTGCAAATATATCAAAATAATTCTCCATTGAAAAATTGCAATGCTTCTCAATACGTTATAAAATTTATTTACAATTTAAGACTATTGACTCTCTCGTTGTATCAAAAGTTTTTCTTGTCGCAACGTTGCTAAATAAAGCAAAACGTGTGGGACTAATGAAACCCATGCGTCTAGTACGTTAGAGACAAGAGACCTATTGAAATGAGAGCAATGTCCTTCCGGGCAGAATGCATTTTCAGACGAACATGTCCCATCCACTCACATTAAATGTGGCTCTTGAATACCTAGCTTTCAATATCTCTCCGTTTTCTACCGATCTAAACTAAATTGCGATGTGCTTCCAAGAGGATTGATGGAAGTTCCATAACTGCTAAGAAAATCTTCTCCAACTTACTAATTCGGCCATTTTCTGCAAGCTTTTCCCAGGCTTCCGTTAGCGTACCGACTTTTCGTTGATATTCAATAGACGCCTATGACGTAAATCAAGGCTTCCTCGGTAAAATTTAAAAAGGCCAATATGTTTTCCTAACCAAAAGTTGGCATTTCCTAAATTTGGAAATATATACTTAAGATCAGATGTTCTTAATATTATACAGGTAAAACTTCATCAAATCGTTTTATTTGTTAAACTCCGAACAATAGGCTTAATATTTTAAAGAAAAGACGACGTATAGTTGTCCATATTATTAACGATGACTGTAAATGGAATCTATTTACCGTAACTGGTGATATGTGTATGTTATTCCTCTAAAAGTTTAGTCATTTTCTCGGATTCCCTAAGTTCTAAATCTGCTTTCAAACTCTGTATACCCTTTATCTAACTCAATACTAGATTGACGAGTAGACACAATTCTAAGAAGGTAGAATAATTTTGTTGCCCCAAAGTTAATGTTCAACAAATTTTGAAACATAAGGTGAAAAACAGATTAAAAAAATTGTGTTTAGGACAAAGTAAAAATGAAAAATTCTTTTTCAGAACGTAGGGTTTCCACTTTTTCAGCCTATTTTAGTTTATAATGCATGGCACATGCTTCATGAATTAGTTTGAAAATTGAACACAATCATTCCTGGGACGTGGGCCATTTGAATCATTTCAAAATTGCAGTCCAAGGTGCTATGTGGACCGTAAGGCCCATTTTATGATTTTTAAATAAAATGCTTCGCTTCCTACAAATTCTTTCCCTCCACATAGTTGATGGTTTTCAATTAGGTTTCTCAGTTAGTGGTACCTTCTGGCGTAACATACATCTTGGGCTTAATACCCTAGAAGATCCACCTATGGGTCCATTTTGTGAAACATTGCAAAATGGTTAGCCCCTTTTCAGTTAGGGTTTCATGCTGTATCTGAATTCTTGTCATAATTATGTTTCGTTCATGATCTTCTGTGGTTTTCTGGAATAGTCAGTCCTTACCTCAAGTGGGCCCCGTGGCCCTTTCTTGGAAATTCTGAAAAAATTCACACCACACAGATTCCCCTTTACCATATTATGGTTCCTAAAAATTAGTTTCCGCGAATTTCCAGGAGTTTGCGGGCCAAGGTCTAACCAGAAAGGACCTAAGGGTCCATTTTGTGAAATATAGCAAAGGGTTAAACTTTTCCTCCGATTAATGTTGAAAAGACGATAGCGATGCTTGCTCAATTATCTGCCAAAGGTATTCTTAACTTTTGGACCTGGCCATATGGGCTCTATGGTCCGTGTCATGAAAATCTGTAAAATGCTTTTTAAAATTTTACTGTACCCATATCGATTGGTCATTACGATACTCAGTTTGTGTTTGTTCATGGTGATTAGAAATGTTTGGTCCAAGGTCTGGTATGGGCAACATGGTCCAGTTAATGTAAAACAGAGTCTTGGGCCGTTCTCAGTGATGATGTTTAGTCACCTAGTGATCTTTGATGCAATCGTTTCCTCATATGTTTCTTCAAAGGTCCAATGTCTGCCCTTTGGCCCTTTCTACAGAATTCTGTAAAACATTGTGTCTTAAAGAGGATGAGTTTGAGACAGTTGCTAGGGGGATTTAAGTTAGTAAGTTAGGGAAATTGGAAGTGTCTGTAATGAGAGGATATGAGTGAATGGCAAAATTCAAACTCTCGGGATGGAGGAAAGTTCAGAAGGGGATTCCCCCTCCCCGTAACCTTGGTTATTGGCCTGATAAGAATAAACTGAGTATTGAGTTGAAATGACCAAAATAGACTAATAAACAAGATGCTGACTTTGACCAAGATTTCATTCCGGGAGTCGTATCTAAAAATGGAAAATATATAACCACCCCTCCCCACACCGTTTTAGTGTAATATATCTCAATCCTTAAGCGAGTCGGATAATTTATCTATAGTTGCTCTCAGATTAAGAAAGCTTCATGCATCTGATCTTGCTAAAAATTGTAATTTGTCAGAAGGAATCCCGACTTTCAAAAGCGGAAGTGTTGTAAAGAAGACAGCATTTCCAAAAGGAGACAGGTTTTCTCGGTAAACCGGCATTCTTTTAGATTGAAGATTAGCTTGAATATTGTCAAAGTCACACGAACTTTTTTGGTTTTGCCCCATAAAAGAGCTGCGTCACAAGTGTGCAGCGAAGATAAACATTAAAATTAACCGACGAATTTAACCTTCACACCAGTGAACATTGAAAAGAACAAACTACAAATAATTTAACCAAATTGCCTAAAGGATACATAAACATCCATTATGATAATGCTGTCAAGCAATAAAATGACTTCGTATGACGTCACAAAACAGATCATACATGAATCATTGTAACTTTCCAGTGAGTAAGATATTTTCAGCTAGATAATGGAATGCGTTGTGGCAACTTTAACGTGGCATATGGTGAACATTACTGATCTGTGCTGTTGTGCAATGGTAATATCCTGTTTTTAAAGTGAGTCTAGGTTCAGGCAGTCTCTAAGTAGTTTGAGCTTTCTTGTGCAGTGCAGTTTTTTACACTCACAAAAAAAAAAAAAAAAATTAAGCAACGACTACGAAATTTTCAGAAAATCATCATCATCCATTTCTTAAGGTAAATCTTCTGAACCGCAAATGCATGTGTACCCCGTCCCGTAAGCCCGTTTTGTATTCTGGTAATTGAATACATATCATACTTTTTTCGGGTTTTTGTTAAAATCTCCTCCATTTCTGGTCGGAAAGAACCGGAAAGGAACCCCTATTGAACTGTAATTATAGGGAAGGTGATGTTATCAATATTAACAATATTTTCATTAAAGAAGTTTGTATGGCTTGGGCTAGAGCATGGTTTGTCAAAAAACCGTTAAAAAACTTTGCACATAAGATTATTTGGAATAACCATTTTGTAAAAATTAATAATTTAATTTGTTATACTAAAACGATTCATGAAGGCGGGGGGGGGGGGGGACTTATGTATGTTAAGGGTATATTTCATGTCAATGGGACCCCAATATCTTGCATTCAGTTTTGCGAAAAATTTGGGGCAAGAGGAATACCATTTACTTTATATTTTGGCATAATTTTTGCTATCGCTCGCAACTGGAAAACTTCACTTCAAAGTGAAACTGAAAGTGTTCCTGACGGTCACTTCATTCAAAAAATTTTCAATGTTATAAGTATTTCTAAGTTGGCCTATCATTTACTAATAGCTCCCTTAACCCCCCCCCCCCCCTCTTACATGTAGTAAGTGGAACCGATTATTCAATTTTGACAATGACAACTGGTGCATTATTTTTAAAATTCCCTTTATTACCCTTAGTGAAACTGAGACACAGTATGTTCAGTTTAAATTCCTTCACTGTTTACTTGCCACTAACAGACTTTTGTTTTTAATGGGGAAGAAGGATAATCAGATTTACACCTTTTGCCATAGGGACACTGAAACCATAGAACATTTGTTTTGAGAGTGTCCGATGACGTCCAGTTTTGGATTCGGAACAACTTTTTTTTTGGCAATCAATTTATATTACCAAAGTAAGATTATTTCTTTGAGTATAATTTAGTGTTAGATCATCCGATGAATTATTTTTTTTTTGCATTTGATATATTATACCTATAATTGTAAATTAGACGAAAAGTTACCAAATTGTAATGAGTTTTGATATAAACTGAAATTTGCGTTGAAAGTGGAAGCGTTCAATAATTCAAAACTCGATACATCATTCCCCAAGGGAATTAAGTAAATTTAATGCATTAAAGATTTTTCGGTTCACGTACCTTCTTTGTTTGAAAATTAACCTGTTATGATTTTTTTGTGATTATATTATAAGTAAGCACTAGCGTAGCCAGCGGGGGGGGGGGCAGGGGGACAGAGCACAGAAATTCTGGGGACGCGATGGGCGATGTTGAAAAAATGAAGGGGAGCCAAAAAATAAAAAAAATAAATAAAAAAAAAAACCAAAAACGGCAAGAGGAGGGAGAGAATCGGGGCATTTTCTTACAGTTTTTTTTTTTTTGGGGGGGGGGGGGCTCTTAGTCGTTACGATAAAGTATGCAGTCCCCGACGGCGACTAGTCTCCCCGATGGTTTACCTGTTTTTTGCTCCCAAGGGACAATTTCCCTAATAAGAACCCCAAATTTTCGGCGCCCGCTGTAGATT
Source organism: Holothuria scabra (assembly GCA_037179385.1). NCBI lineage: Eukaryota > Metazoa > Echinodermata > Holothuroidea > Aspidochirotida > Holothuriidae > Holothuria > Holothuria scabra. Next base: position 10,751,062 of record CM074179.1, read on the forward strand.
CACTCCAGTTTTTTTCAATACTTCCATTCCACATATCTACAGAGTGTAAGTCCTCTCAACCTTACCAAGTAACTGGTAGGCAGAGTACACAGGTTATGCAGAGGTCGTAAATTTTATCCCATATCACAAAGCCTAGTTACTGTTCTCTTGTGTGTGTCATGCGATAGGTCAGATGGTGAGCCACTCACGGAGCATAGTTTGGCTATTTTATCGGGTATTCCAGGTGGTTTCGACACAATGTATGTTATCCCCGATACGGTCTACAACCACTACAGCTTCTATTTTTTTTTTTTTCTTTTTGTTCTTAATGATTACATATGCTATGTTATTTTTTAAGATCACCAAAAAAATCGCGCGCTTTGCAATTTCACGAATCAGACTCAAAGAACATTAACTCGGCTTTTAAAATATTAAGTAACATTGTGCAAAATGTGCCCGAGGCTGCAATGGCATGGGATAGTTAGGCTCCTTCATACCACCCCCTCGACATAGGGGCTGTCGGAACTTGTGGTCGCTGGCATGGCCCGCCCCCTGTCGGGGATAATCTGTCGCCTTCTCATGGTCGGTTTAGTTACTTTGGCTTTCACAAGAGTTATTTCTGCGATAAAACACAAAATGTTCGGTACGCTTTGCACACTCTTCCTCAGTTCCGTTACCTAGAGCTAATAAATTACAAACCCTTCCCATCTTTTCATGTAAATTAATAAGTAGAATAAATGGATTAATGGTCATGTCGGGAATTTCATATCATTTCGCTAAACTTAGTTAATTATCTCTTGTGTCAGTCGTGCGGTACGGACTCGAAGAAGAAAGTACAATATAATTTGTGTCCGATAGGGCCCAAATGCCGGGACAATTTATTGACCTATATAAGATTTAAATAAGTACAGAGTCTTTTTAGTGTAGTAACCCAAAAAAATTTTGCCCCCTTTTCCACGGTTAAATAAGTGCGGAAATATCTTCCTCTAGCATATACAAATTTGATGTCGTATATGGCTCGCAATGACAGGTATAGTGCACAGGTTTTCTTCATACCTCCTTCACCAACTCATCGACGGCATCCTGGCTGTCGGGGCTTTGCTCGCTACCCACCCTGCCCCTCCCCCGTTCGGAGAGTGGCCCTTCGTCGGGCAAATCCTGGCGCCAAGCCTGGATGGAAGTCACATCTTTCCAGTTATGACTTGTACATGTGTAATGAAGCAATGAACTAGAAATGGAAGCTGCATTTTTTGGAGAGCGGCAACTATTTTGGAGGACGTGTCGGTCCTCTAAAACCCCCTGTGGAGAACACTGGAATCTAGTATAAAAAGAACAAAATATAGCACCATATTGCATCTAAGCTCTTCGGGACAGCAAAACATTCCAAAAGGGGAAGGTGACACCCAGGGAGACAGGCCCGTGATCAGGGGGTTGGCACTAAGTCCCGCCCATACCTAATTTTTTTTACTTTTAATTTTTTTTTATTTAAATGGAGTTTTGGCGTTTTTCAGGGCAAAATGTCAATTCCGCTGGTTTAGCCAACTAAATGTAAGCCTTATGAGTAGCTGTTTTGTTCCAGTGCGACACAATTCCCTAGGGCCCCATTGACTCGTACCGAGTAACTCTCTTACAGTCACACACTAACCCTGCTAACTCTCGAGGGAATAAGAAAAAACATTGATACAAGATTGAAAATGTCCAAAAATTCCAACTTAGGTGTTCACCAGATCGCTCAATTTTGATGTAAAATTGCAAAAACTCCTTGGGACGGGAGGGGGAGAACCATACCCTCTCCCCGTTTGGTCGCTCGGCTCCTCACTTGGGCGCTTCGCTCCCTCAAGAAAATGCCGCACCCCAGTGGCGGCGATGAAAAATGAAAAAGTTTGGGCTAAAGGTATGTTCAGCCCCTCAATATTTGTCAAGTGCTCCAATTAAGAAGCGGGGAGAATTTCGAAGTTTGGCTGAACATATTCTTGCTTAAAACACTCGGGAAGTGCCGTTTCCTGCCATCTGAGGGGTTTGTAAAGCCAACAATTTCCTGGTACGCTCCGCGCCAACCGATGGTGGCGCTCCGCTTAGATAGTCCTGTCGATCAAGATTGGGGACGATGAGTCGAGTTTGCCCCCCCCCCCCCACAAGAAAATCCTGGCTACGCCCCTGTAAGTAAGTGTTTATACTTTATACATTGATGTCTCTTTCGATGTCTTGTTTTAAGTTCTATCTTATTTAACCAAGTTAAACTCGCTTGTTTTTGTATCAACGTTTTGTACCCTACTGCTATCTTTTGCCTGCTACATCTATTTCAGCCGATTGTAAATATCGAGAAATAAATGGACAAGAACAAAAAAGGGAAGAACCGAAAGAATTGTCAGCCGGTGGAAATATATGATTTGAATTTTAAGTCCACGAAAATAAAATGTCAATTGATTTTTTCGTAATGCAACAGCAACATATATTTTTTTTATTTAACAGGGTAGTCTGGACTAGACTGGCAAATTTTTGCCTCTTTCGTACCAGAGATTGAGAAGATTTTAACAATGACTCCCCCAATTCCAATTCGACGAAGTATGACAATGGCTTAACTTTCAGCCTGTTCTACCACTTCAGGCACACTGTTGGGTAAGTCTTTGGAGTGACGCTAGAGATTGCATCTTCTCGAATTTGTTGCATTTTTCAATTATTCTAAAAATTTTGCTTTTATTTCTTTGAAAGAATTCTGCGTTACTTAAACATGCAAGATTTTTTGAGTTTCAAACAGTACCCCGATTTTTCAATACCCCTTCCCGAAATCAACATTGTTAGGAAAATTGGAAGGGAAAACATGCTGCTCCATCACCTCGTACGCCAATGACCAAAACCAGTGCAATAGTGTACATCCTCCTCAAATTAATAATGACTGCTACGTACGTTTAATAAATTCCTGTGAGGACCATGGGGGTTTGCCTTTGGCATCAGGTATATTAAATGCATTTTGATTAAAGTAAACTTGTGTTCCATCTTTAAGTTATTATTTTGTTTTGTCAGCTTAGAAGACAAGATGAGAGGACATTACAGACCGTGACAGAGTCGTCTCTCTGGATTATTTTCATTTCAATCCTTACAATAACAAAATCCTCTGGACTATTCTGCCATGCTTTCCCTCAATATTTTTTTTATGTTGGAAAGGAAGCACTTTAAAGCAGGCGCGGCTTTACGGGGCGGGGCTTTGGGGGCTCAAGACCCCTCCAAATGTGTCCACCCCCCAAAAAAATCTTCGCGGTTGTGTATACCTCAATTCTCTATTTGTGTATGTTGAAAAAAAATGCCGAGAAGATCTACTACATTCATACATATAGCTCTTATCCCCCAGCCCCCCTTCCAGTCCCACCTCCAGCCCAATTTTGTGTAGGTCACAGGTGGCTGAGTCTTACTGGCGAAACTCCACCGGTATGCCTACTCTTCAAATTTTTCGAGAGCTGAATGCAAGATAGTAACGGCAGAGGATCACGAAGTGGGGGGGGGGGGGGCATTTGGGCCATGAGGATGCCATTCTTTTTTCTTTTTAGACCAAAAAAATTCGCAGTCCTAATTTACTAACACAGATTTTACCTCAGAGTAGTAAATGTGGCACCAGATTGCATGTAAGGACACCAAATGTCTCAAACATTTTCAAAGCGGGAAGGATTGTCTACGGCCCCTCGGTGATGCCATTCTTCTAATTCCTTAAAATAGGCAAATTTTGTCAAATTCCAAATTTTACTAAATAAGATATACCCTGTAACACCCTGGTGGCACCGATTGCCTCTGAGGACATCTACCTGTATAAGCATTCTTCAAAGGGAGGCCCCTTCCCTACAGTCCTTCCCCGGCCGGCATAGACGTAAGTGACGGGGGCATGGAAGCGGAGGGTTCAGGGTGGTGAGCAATAGTTTGCCACTTATCATGCAAGATATATTAGGGGTAAAATCATTAAAAGTTCGGTAAGTCACAAGCGATTTCATCAATTCAGTGGATCTTGAATTTAGCCAAGAGTCACAAAAAAGACGCAATAGCATATTTTCAATTCCGTTGTAAAGTTTCCCCGAAAATAAAGATTCAAGATCATTTACGATATATAATAGTGGTATAACATGTTATATGGTAATATTCTGTTTACTGAGAAGGTTGCAGATTTTTTTGTTATTGCAAGCTAAACGTAAAGATTGTTTAGATTCACTTTCCCAAGCATGAAAATGCAATATGCGGCCATCTGGGAGGATAGCAATTTTTCAAAATTTCCTTTACGCTCCGCTCCAATTAATGGTGGCGCTCCGCTTAGATAGTCTTTCGGGCAAAGTTACATTTTCAGGTCAAAGTATAATGAGTTAAATAAGTATGTGATCACTTTGCAGATTGCAAACTTATTTTGAAGTGATCATTTTATTGCAAACGACAAAAGAATATAGCAACTGGTTAGATTCTAGATACAAAAAGCCACATTGCTGGAGATTACATGGTCTAGTGAGCACCAATTAGTGTTTTCGAATTTCTATTGTTCAAAAATCGGCCATGTGATGACATCGGCCAAGTGATAACGTCCACTTTTTAAGGGGAAGAATCCTCTAATGAAGAGGCAAAATTTTCAATTTTATCCTCTTGAACCACCACAATTCAACTTTTAACACTGTTGCTGTCAAAGTCGAAATCTTGCACCATTTTGCATCTAGCCTCCTTGAAAAGGCCAAAAGTTTTCAAAGGGGATGGGACAGCGTACGCCATTGAGGAACGTCGTTATCGTAAATGGACTACATCTTGATTGAATCATGTATATCATACAAGCAGAAAAATATGCGAACTGTATACAGTGCGGAAACACTGTGCAGGCAATTGCTCAGCGTAGCTTACCAAGTTGCATTCTTACGTTCGACGCTATGTATACGGCATATGAAAATTCAAAAGCTACACAATCAATGACGTACTGACTACAGACAGGGTGAGAAAGGAGAACGATTGGGGGTCCCTGGCTGCCTGGCTCTGAGTATTAAAAAACCCTGAAATTTGCAAGCCACACGGCTATTAGCGACACAAGATCAAAAATCAAGTAACACTAGCCAACTCCATCGCGGTTTTCTCAACTTTTCCTTCATAAGATTCCGTATTCTCTCCAATACAAACGTATTTTGAAACAATTCTTTAAAGAAAGAATTTTGCCGCGCTTTAGGTGTCGCATACTGGAACCCCTAATAAGAAAATTGGCACTTTAAAGCAAATTTAAGTTTGGAAAACTTTCCCATGAGGGCGGACAAAGTTTTTTTTTTTTTGTCTTCCTTTTCATTTTTTGTGGTTTTGTTCAGCTCTTTGCTTTGAAAAACCAACTGAGGCAGCTTAATAGGGCGGCAGAGACAGAGGAGTTGCAAAGGCACTTCTCCAGGAATGGCAAAACTCCTGCTCTTTGGTGTGACACCATATTATAGTGATTCTTTTGGAGCACTGGATATGGGTAGTGTTTATGTCTTTAGTATTTTGGTCAACAAGGGCATCATGTTTTACCAGTTTAGTCATGTCCGTTTATATGAAGGAAAAAACAAGACGTATATACGATATCGATTTGACCTTTTCATCACTGATGACGTTATTTGTAACAAAAAATAATAACTGCAAGCTAGACGGCACTTTCAATGCAAACAAATTTGCTCTCAACCAAATATGTTCTTAACCTTTCCCGCCAATTCTTTATGTTGAGCACTCAGTACAATAGCGGTGGCTAGGTCCCTCCTCTTTGGAAACGTGCCTGTTCGCGGCCGCGGTTCGTGTCATAAGTCATTGCAACCGCGTATCTATTTCCAACAATTTACAAAATTCTTGAATCGTATCTCTTAAAATATGAGCAATTGAGTGAACACACCCTAAAAAATGTCGGGCAAAGTATGCTCCTTTTCTTGTCCAATCATTCGGTCGTAGGCCACTGTGATCGATTCTGTGCAAAAAGGTGACCAATGTTGTTGGGTATCGATTTGGTCCAACAAATAGTTTTACCCAACAGCTTTAACCCAACAGCTTTAACTAACAGTGATGGGTGTTTCATTGGATTTTCAAAACTAGATTATAATTGTACTTGAAAGATTTTACCTAAGGGAAGGCTAAAGAAGTTTGCCCTCCAACAGTTGATGGAGCACCAGTGACCTTTTCAGTACATAGAAACAGGCACTGAAAAACACAAAGACCTAAACCGGACTGGACCAAAACGCAACCGAAGACCACCCAGCAACGCACAACACTTGTTAAAAAAAACTGAAGTTTGTAGTTTGCAGTAAAAATTGAAATCGAGCAGTTCGTATATCCTGTCCCCTTGATTGATGTAGTGGTGAAAATTTCATTTTCTTTACGACCATTGCTCTTTTAGCAATTTCTTCCTGATTTTTACTGCTATTCTATAGCTAAGTTTTATTTACCAAATCCAATCCCAGTCAAACGGGAATTCTAAATCAACCACTTTTATAAAAACAAACAAACAAACAAAAAAATCATCTGGAAGTACAAACGCAGCTAAAGTGTAAAATCCACGAGAAGATGAGTTAGGGATAAGTGATAGAATTACATGCGACTTTAGGGAATACGAAAGGCTGATATCAATAATGAGTTACTTAAATTGACAGGTTATTCCCATCAAAATAAATGCAAACCTTCAGATATTTAGATTTTTTGAGCCGGCGTGAGCGACTCCGCCAACCACAATCATTTCCACCAACATAGGTCAATTTTTCCGCTGTAGTCTGGAGAGCCTTACTCGGTGTGAGACTGCATCTGATTAGAGATTTCAATAAACTAGGTGACCCCCCCCCCCCCGCGTCCACTTGCGGAGATGGAGGAATGATGGACCCAGGGCTTTAAATTAACTTTTAAACTCACTTGCCAAGTAGGGCAGGCGGTCACTGAAATCCACTTGCACTTCCACTTTTTCACTTGCCCCTACAAACTGGCAGAATATTGATTTTGAATTATCCCAAAGAGTAACAAGTTCACAAAATTATTTTTCACATACTGTATATCTTCACTGAACTGACCAAGATTACAAAACTGTCTCAAGAATTGAATAACTGTATTAAAGAAATCGTTCACTGATTTTTACAACATAATTTATGTTAAAAATCCTGACAACATATATAGCAATATGTCTTCCTGTCTTCTTATCTTTATTTACATCGTAAAAACTCTTGTTTAATCACGGGAATATTACTTTTCAAATTAACAACAGGAAAATACAAAGACTTTATTATTTTAACGTTTAAGGACCGATCGCCCGCTTAATCGATGCCTAATTCAGCCAAACGTTTACCCCTATTTTTCTTTAAAACATGAGAGCTGTTAAGATTCCCCCCACCATGTTTACCTTTGATATCTTATCAAAATAAGAAATGTTTATTTGCTAAATCAATGAACAAATAAAGTTTCTGTCACTCTTTATTCAAAGCATAATTACGTGATTAAAATCATTCTGACCGACTTAAACTAGACCTACTAATCCCAACACTTATTATTACTACACTGTTAAAAATTTCTGTAAATTTACAGACTTTTTTTAACTTAAACTTTTTGTATTTTACTTTAAATAGAGATTTTCTGTATCTTTACAGACACTTTGTATTTCTACAATAAAAAAGGGTTGTTTAACATGTATTTTCTGTTTATTTGAAAAACCATTTCTGTCTGCTTTTTTAACAAAATTTTACTGCTTTGTAAAACTTTTTCTGTAAATGTACAGAAATTTTAACAGTATTTTGTATTTTTCTGATTTCACATAAATATACTGTCATTTAACAAACATTCATTTTGTTTTTACGCTGAAAAAGAAACAAAAATAAGCCAAAACAAACAAGAAATAGCCAGAAAATTTTCAATATATAACATGCATCGTTCTGCGAAGTTTCAGTTAAAAAAGAAAACATTTTTGGCAAATTTATGGCCCTATTTGAAAATTAACTTACATTTATTATACTGACAATTGGTATACTGATGTCAACTCATCGCCACAGGCGCTCATGCACTTGATCGAATTAAAAACGTTTCACAAATTTACTTGAAAGAGTCTGTAAATTTACCACTTTATGACGTAAATCTCATTTTGCATAAATGGGTGGAGCTTATTTTGTAGGCATTTTCCTAACAAAAGGATTGCTGTTGCTTTGAATAATATCTTTTTTGGCTTTTTTTAATCAGGAAGTGATAAACTTATTGTTTACCTTGTCTGGAAATGTTTGCAACCAATGTATTTGCATTCTTTGTCATATTTATTTTAAAAACAATTATTATATTGTACCAAAAATGTGACTTTCCAATTACAAAGTTCCTAGAGATAGCAGTCTACTGGACAACAATGTGATAACAAAGTATCCTCGTTGTGTTTTGATTGAAAATAACTTCGTAACGACACATTACGTTGATAAGCAAAGACTTGATCTACGTAATGGTGAAGTGTATGTTACGTAATAACATATGAAAGGAAAAAAGCGATATTATAATAAATATTAAAATGCCGAGAATGAAAACAGTAGGCTGTAAATTCACATAAAATTAAGGTAAAAAAAAAACAGAACAATTCTGTAATTCGATTTTACAGTAGACATTTGTAAACTAATTTACATGCAAACACTGTAAAGAAAAAACAAACACTTAATGCTTTTTCATGATTACAGTCTGGCTGTAAAAAAAAAAACATTATTTGGTTGGAAAAAATTTTACAGAGAAATTTCTAACAGTGTAAAAAATGAAGCTTTTAAAATTGACCCAGAATCTTAATTCACATCGTAATCTTCATTCAGAAGGATTTTTTTTTTCTGACAGAGACAGTTGAATCAGGGTGTTATCTAAAAACAACTCCCTGGTCGGATGGCACTGTGTCTTATCGGCATATCTTGTATCAGTCTGAATGGACACCCTGCCTCTTTCTCTCCCATTCATCCTGCCCCTATTCAACTTCTCCTGTTGGGCAGTGACGGTGCTAGGGATTTCGGTCCGAGGGGGCGAAAATGGTCTGCAAGGGCGCTTCGAAGGAGTTAATACCCTGAACGTCAGTTCAATCGAAGACATGGCTTTTCAGACTTTCCATTTTATTTCCCGCACCTGGTAGAAGACTACTTTGCCATTTTTCCTCAGCAAGTTTAACATGTTTAAATTTTCTATTCATGGGCCTCCGCAGAAGAAAATTCGGGGGGGGGGGCAAAATTCTTTTGGGGGAAACCTTCGCGCCACCATTTCCAAAGCCTATTTACCGCATATAGGGAAAGTACTGCGTGAACTGTTAAAAAATGTTGATGTTAGTTTTTCTTCAGTCTTTTTCTTTATGTTTTCTTCGTTTTCAGGTTTTTTATTTTCCAGGGGAGGACAAGTTTCCCCCTTGCCTCTACCTGCGGATGCCCATTTTTCTATCCCTCTCTTTCATGTTCTAGTATGAAAGCAATCATTATATTATGTGTTATTGTCAGGTCTCGATTTGGTATTTTAATGTAATATCGCCGGGGCTACTTCGTGAAGATAAATATTAAACCTGCTAGAGCTAAATAGCGAGCAATCTTACAGGGGGAAAAGTTTATGGAAATTAATCACCGTTAGGTGTACATTTTGACATTTGGAAATCAATATAAGTACACGAAAAACATTAATTGCAAAAGGTCTGCTTGGCTCTCTAGATACCGTATTCATAATAAATAAAAGTAGTCTAAACCTATGCTTATTAGATGCAATTTTCTTGCTTTTGAGACCACGAAAGTACATTTTCATGGAATTATCGTGCAGCGTCAGGAATAGCCATTTATAATAAGAATGGTCACTTGAAGGAAAGCAAAATGGAAAGTGTTCATTAAAACGCTTAAACCATTACCACTATGAAAAAAGTTTTATTTTATTTTAACCTGAATGTTCTCTTCAAATGATATTGAAAATATTGTGGAAGCTATTTTGGTACCTTTATAAACTCTTTTTATTTTCTATGTTGACAATTACCTCCGACAATTAAAGGGCTATTTGAGATACAATTATTGTTGCGCCCTTTGCAACATCTTTCATTGGTCGGGACGGTGAATTTAAAGTCAGTCTGTGTATTTTGTAAGCTTAAAATCACGCTTGGTGTGGAATCAATCAATCTGTTGCAACTCCCTGAATCAATTAACTGAGCACAGCAACAACATTCATTAGTACGTATAAACCATTAAGATACGTTTCGGCAAAACCTTTATTACAGAAGATCACCCTTTTCATCAGAATAAAGTGCAGATAGTACAGTTAATGTTGGCTGTTTGAGCATTTTGTTATCTCGGTCTCCAACGCTATTAAAGTATGTCTTTTTCCAATAGTGGTGCAAGAAGAAAGTATGTTAAAACCCTAAAAAGTGCGCCAACAGACGATTTTGGTCCGTCGGGGGGGGGGGGGTTTGGGTTGGGGATGATCGCCCTCCTGACCATATGGCATCTCCCCCACTGCTGCTGGGTGTAGCTTTCACCAGTGGACAGACCCTACCAATGAGTGCACTGCTCACACTTGTATGGACTCTAATGCAGCCACCTGGCTCTGAAGTGGCAGGCTAGCATCCCAGTATATTAGTCAAGAAAGCATACAGTTAAAACCTGGAGCTTGGCAAATGGTGCACAGCCATTTGCACGTACATTGCATCCTTTAGCAATATTTCCCAATGCCCATCTTTTACTGAATCTTGAGCCGTGTTCCCATTTGATCCAGGGAGGTGGATCTTGATCTACCGAGGTGGATCAAACACTAATGGGAACGCAGATCAACAACACTCACTCAAGATCAAGATCCACCGATTTTGATCGACCGTTCGGGGTAGATCAAGATCCACCGCGCTGGATCAAAGTTTGTAATGGAAACACATCGGTAGATCAAGTGACCCTGGATCTCCGGTTACACTCATGTATGTTTTTGTGATACATCGATACGAAATGCATGGCAGGCCGACTTGTAAACATTGGTGACCTTTTCGCGCTTGCGCAATGTGTTCATAAAACACATTTGATCTACCGCGCTCACTCAAATGGGAACGCGGATCTCGATCAAGGTAACTGATGTTGATCCACCTCGGTAGATCAAGATCCACCTCCCTGGATCAAATGGGAACACGGCTTTGGAGTCTGTATGTATTTTGTTGGTTCTTGGAATAAACAACAGCAGTGAAACTGAAACATCTGATTTCAGCTGTGAGTGTGCATCAGAATCTTTAAATAGCCTCATTATCACAATTGACAACAGCAGCATATCCAAGTGTCACCAGTAGTGTGTATTGCCAATGTTATTCAATCAAATGTTTATTCCCTTTAGCTTTAGCCTTGTGTACACTTTGTTATGTGCAGAAAACTGAGTGTTGGCCAGCAACATTCCATTACATTTCAGGTACTGGCCTGCATGTTCAAAATTTCCAGTTAAACCTAAGTGATAGTACCTCACACATCCTTCATCAAACTTCTTTTGTTTTCAAATCCATTTGTAACAACTTGACCTCGTAAGACAAACACAGTCTTATGGCACGCCAAAAGGCTCACCAAATATGATGATGTTCTAAAAATACACGTTCATGTACAAATTTCATACGTTCATGTACTGATTTCATACGTACATGTACTGATTTCATACGTACATGTACTGATTTCATACGATCATGTACTAAATGTCAGTGCATGATCGTAAGAAATCAGTACATGATCGTATGAAATCAGTACATGAACGTAAGCAAACAGTACATGAACGTATGAAATCTGTACATGATCGTAAGCAGTTAGTACATGAACGTGTACTTTTACTACATCAAATTCGGTAAGCCTTTTGGCGGACTTCTGGTACGCCGAAAGGCTCACTCTGTATGGCGTGCGGAAGATACAAATATAACATGACGATCTTACGTTTTTACATGTACAACGTGTGTTTTTAGATGTACAACGTGTGATTTTACATGTACAACGTAACATTTAACATGATGAACTTGTGGTTTTAGTACATGATGGTGTAAATTTACATCATGATCATATGAAATTAGTACATCATCGTAAATTTTTGGTACATGAACGTGTACTTTTAGTACATGAACGTGTATTTTTAGTACATGAACGTTTATTTTTAGTACATGAACGTGTATTTTTAGAACATCATCATATTTGGTGAGCCTTTTGGCGTGCCATACAGTCTAGTGTTCACAATAATATAATGCCCCCTCTTACTCTGGGCACTATACAATGAAATTTATTTGCAAGCAAATGCGGTTATTCTAGTTTAAGAAGCTTTTCTTGGGAGAATTCGAAGAGAATAAGCTTATTTCATTGGGATGTTTCAGGTGTTAGCTTTCCTGAGTTTGTCCACGGGCAGTAGCGTAGCCAGGAATCTGTCATTGGGGGAGGGGGGGGGGGACACACTATGACGGAAAAGTCTAGGGATAGGGAGAAATACCGCTTTTGGGGTGTTTTCTTTTCTTTTTTTTTTTTTGCATTGCAAGGTTGGGTCATGGGGGTTCAAACTCCCAAACCACCTCGTGGCTACGCCACTGTCCAGAGGTATTGTATTGGCTCCATATCCATATGCGGAAATTGTGCCAAATGTTATCTTGCGGACAGATTCCGTCTTGCGCCTTTTGCTGTGAGAGGGGTCAGAGCCCATCAGCCTTATGGACCATGAATGATGGGGATATGATTTGCCAATGTAAGTCGAAGAATGATAAAAATCTAATTCGTTTTTAATGTGAAGTTGGCAACTTGCATGAATAAACAATGTGCAGTGATAGCAGAGTTGGAAGATAGTACAATATGATACCTCAATGCTACAACTTAAGTGCACCGTCATACATGGTGTATAAACGGGGTTAGCCCATTGCACTGACACACTGCTGTTTGCATTCATTGGCATACGTTGATGGGCAATCGAAAATCTGAAGAATTCCCCATCGCGGCGTTATACTTATAGGCGCCGAACGTGGAAGTGGCTCATTTCATTCGAAAAAATGTAGAACTAACCATAAAAATGTCACTGTGTTTTGCTGCAATCCCGGTCATCATGTGGGTAAGGGTATAGTCCCAATTCCTAATAATCAGTGTGCAGTACAAAATACGTGGAAATTATTTTTATTTAAAAAAAAAATCGTTAGGCGGTAAACAGGTTCAACACTGGCACCCAAGGGGAGGGAGTGGGTAAATAGTTGTACTGTCAATGACGTCGTGGACAGTACCTTAGGCACGCTTCTCATTTTCGAGGGACAGTTTTTTCGTTCAATGTTTCTTGATTCTCAGTGAGTGGTTTGCTCTATAATCGAGCTCATTATGTAGAGTGAGTCATGTAGACGGGAACGAGACTTCATGGTCACTTTTGGTTATGATCTGGCCTAAAATGAGCGGGTTTAACTTTGTCATTTATGTATTTTATTGTTTTGTAAAAAATTACTTGAGTAAGTTAAATTTGTATACATTCAGTATACTTGCTCATCAGACAACGGCCGCATTGTACTTGTAGTATACCAGGTACACCTACAGTGTGGCTAAATACATGTAGTATTGTGGGACACACACTGTACTGTGGTATCTCGGAAGTGCTTGCAGTTCCCCGCCGGAGAACAGCCATGGAATTTATGTACGCATCTAGGCCTAGGTTTAATCTTAGAATATGACGTCGGCTCTCTTGTTACATTTCTCTCTTGGGAGCAGTTACGTAAGACTTAACTTGGGCTTGCCAATCGCTAGGTGTATCTTGAGAAGTAAGAAGAACTTATCCTTCTCTACGCACAAAACCATAGCAAGCAGCCATCTCGCTATAATAACATGCACGGTACCGACGATCTACGCATAGGACGATAGTGTAGTCTGCTCCGTCAATGTATACACGAAGTCATACATAGCTTTTATTGGGTCTAGCCTACAGCTCAGTCGATGACATCTGGCCAGTCTTTTTTGGTTCGAAAGTGGCGACCAATTTTCCCATGATCCTCTGTCCATGTTTATATAGGAAGTCCGTGGGCCCAAAGGTTCACCGCCACCGCTGCTTGTGAAATATCATTCTCAGAATAACGGTCATTCTCAGAATAAGCATATGGGGGTCTACACTGGTAGTTTTGTTTGCACTAGGGTTACCCATAGACCTATTTATTTTCTCACAAGGAGGACATAAATCGCCACCCAGGTGAAGGGTCTAATAGGAGGGGAGGGGTTGGGGGTGTGGAAATTTTGTTGCTTTTCAATAGTGTCTAGATGCAAAATGGTGCAATATTTGTTGCTTTTACTAGAGTTTCTTCTAACTTGATTGGAGCGAAATTAGGGAAAACCTGTCAGATCATGTGAGAAATGCATGAACTTTCTGACATAGTGGTGGTAATATTACAAAATCGCCCGGACACCAGCACGAAACAATAAAAAGAGGACGTATCCTGGTAAAACCAGACGTCTAGTAACCCTACCTGCAGTGCCACTGTGAGCGCAGTATATATACTTTGCGATTTCCGGTTAATCACTGCCGTTACATCGGCATTGTATGAATAGCCTATAGGCCTACAGACGCGAATCCAGACATTCCCAAAAGGGTAGGCTGAACTTAAAGAAAGCGGGTAATGGGGACGTACCAGTGGCGTATGCAGGATTTCTCTGAATGGGGCATGCAGTGCGTTCAGCGATCGTCGGTCTGGGGAGGAATATAAAGGGAGAAGGGGAGGGATTATCCCCCCTCCTGTTAGAATTTTTTTTGGCGTTTTCAAGGAGCCTAGATGCAAAATGGTGCAATATTTTTTAATTTGACGGGAATAGTGTTAAAGTTGAATTGTGGTCGTTCATGAGGATAAAACTGAACTCCTGTGCCTTTACATGCAGTCTTATTCCATTTTCGCTAACCTTTTGAAGTAAAACTTGTGATTAAATTTGCATAGCCTACTTCAAAATAACGAGCATCGATCGGTATAGGCGAACGGGAGTATTGTAGTTTACCCTTTTTTCTTGTCCACAAAACGTTTTTCTGCCATAAAGATTATCTAAGCGGAGCGCAATCATTGTTTGGCGCGGATGAGTAGGAAAAATTTTGAAAAATCAGACCCTCAGGTGGCCCGACAAATCATTTTCCAGATTCATACGAAGAATCTAAGCAGTCGCTATCTTCGCTTTATAAAATAAGTTCGCAAACTGCAAAGTGATTAGAAAGTTATTAACAAATACTTTTCAACGCAGAAAAATGAAATTTTGCCCGAAAGACTTTCTAAGCGGAGCGTAATCATTAGTTGGTGCGGAACGTAAAGAAAATTTTGAAAATGATTGCGACCCCTCAAATTGCCGAAAATTTCAATTTCATGCTTATAAAATGAATCTTAACAGGCAGTCTATGAGTTTAGCTTTTGTTTGCAATAAGAAAAAAATCAGGAACATGCTAAGTGATCAGAAAATTACTACCACTATAATATTAAATGGTCTCGATTCTTTTCGAGGAAACTAAACAACGGAACTGGAAATATGCTGATGCTTCACTATTGTGACTCTTGGCTAAATTAAAGATCCGCTGAATTAATGAAATTGTCTGTGATTGCTCGAACTCATGTCTGTTAATTATTTTCCCCCTATAATCTCTTCCGTGATAAATGACAAAATATTTCTCACCACAACCTAACACCCTCCGCTCCCTGTTTCTGTCTCGTACGTCTATTCCGACCGGGGAAGGAGCCTAAAGGATGGCCCCTTCCTTTTGATTATTCACCGGGACTTAATATCATACGATGTTCGTATATTTGAATTTGATGTGTGAGGGAAAGGATGAGCCTGAAATAGCCCCCTTGAATACTCTCGTAGATAAGCATTTTGCTTATTTTGGTGTATTTGTTGTTGATTTGACGAGAAAGGGTGGGGGCTGAGGCCGTAACCCCCCCCCCCCCCTTGGATCCACACCTTGCCTAGGTGGTGATTCTTCAATTAGCCTGATAACCATTATGGAAATAGTGCAATCCTGTATCATTTATGTGTATCACGAGGTTGCGAGTCGAAAGTAAAGCAGGATTGATATCTACAACAAGCAACCAACACCGTACTGCATTGATTTTATTTAGCTATATATCACATCGGCGAACAAACGTGAGAGGACGATATTCTAAGCTTTAGTACGTTACCAAAGTACGTTGGCACAGAAACAATCATGGACAGTAAGTGGTTACGATTTTCGTAACCACATTTTATAGTTTAAATTGGAATGCTCTCAACCCTTAGACAATTTCAAGCTGTTATTTACTTGATGCAAGTTGCGCTTGCAGTCTTAGTGATGTTCTTTTTTCACTTGCATATGAAACAAGAGAGCCTACTAACATTATTCATCTGTCAATATGATTTTGTCGATTGTTCTTGTGCATTGGCCAGCAGGTGTGGTTAGATGAAGAAACACAACATTTAGGAAATTGGAGAAGAGGAATCTTCCCCTACTATGTTTAGCCAAAATGAAATTTGAAATATTTAGTGAATGACTAGCTTGGCGTGATAGAATTGGCAAACACATTTTAAGGAAACTAAAAGTGTCTCGGTGTACAGTCTGAATGCAACTTTTTCAGAAAAAATAAAAAATTTCTAAAGCAAAATTTTGACACGCGCACGTCACATATTCGCATGACAATTCGACCTTTCGTATTTAGACTCTTATTAGAGAAGTAAAATCGCACCGACGATTGCTAGATAAGAGACTTGAATCTGTAATAAGAGGTACACCTCCATCCAATGTCTGCAGATAGTGTTTGATGAGGTGTCCTTCGTAATGACATAGTATAATGTTTTTGTATCAACAATCTTATACCTGTAGGCCGTTGCAACGGTGTGTCAGAAGCAGCGATGTCCCTCCCCTCCCCCGATCTCTGCTTTCCCCCGCAGTAGAATGAAGTGTGCTTCTGATCAATTATCCATGGATTAATTTTACCTTCTTTCATTACAAATGGTTTCTTATTATTAGAAATTTCGCACAAATCCTTCGCAAACTATCACAATTTTCGTTGTGATTCTAAGTACTTATAGAGTTTACCTGGTATTTAAATTCACAATGACCGTAGTCCGTTGAAGTAATTACCAACACTTTCAAGACCATGTTTTGAAAACTTTGAAGTTTCTTAGTAATCAAAATATCGAAACATTTAGCACCATTTTGCATCAGGGTCCCTCCTCTTTAACACCCAGCGGCGTAGCTACAGGAATAGGTGGTTCTGAAAAAATGAAGAAATCGGAAAATTGCCATTTGTGAAACCAGTCGGTTGGACAGCTCATGAAATTAAGAAATTCCGAATTCTCTCTTAAGACGTTCCGTATTCGTCACTATATGTTTCAAGAAAGCAAAATTTTCCCCACGATTCGCGAGCCAGGAATTGCATTCGTTCATACATTCAGTTTGGTAAAATTTTTCCAGCTCTGGACGTGACGAAATGGAAAATTTACTATATGTGACACCAGATCATCAAGTGACACCGGTAATTACAGTGCTATTTAAAATTTGCTTTCATAAAATTCCAAATTTTCTTCAGTAGGTCTTCACTCGAAAAAATTCGTCGGAGAGCCTCATTCGTAGGCATTGCAAAATATAATTGAGAAACAACTATAAAGATCTTTTGGTCCCTGTTCAATCTCAGATTTGCCAATAGGAAATGCAAATTCTTCAGTAATCCTCCAAATTTTCAAATTTGATTAAAGGAAACTCAAAACCCAAAACCCAAACTTTTTTATTTGAATTTTTTCTCTCTCCATTCATTGTCGCAACACACAAATAATGTTATTCACACATTTTTACTCATTAATCATTAAAAGAGGAGAAAACAACAAAATGAAAGGCTAACAATAGAAATAAAAAATCCTTACCAAAGGAAGCCTTTATGTTACGCAAACATCGTAATCCATATTTTCGATAAAAAATATATTCCCAATCTTTTAAATACTTACTCAAAATATTTTGCAGACCAGATATAGTAGGGAGGACATGTTGCCCTTTTCAATTAAATATAAATTTTAACTTAAAAGAGAACTAAATTCAAAACCCGGGCAAAGTCACCTCCAAATTAAACAATCTGTGGATTTAAAAGATTAACATTTACACCAGCCCTTTCAAAAATAGTTTGTATACAACGCCAAATATTCTGGACATAACAGCAGTAAAAAAATAGAAGGTAAACAGTTTGTTCATGTAAGAGGCAAAAGTTACATTTGTTTGAGTTTGAAATCTAAACTTTGTATAGGTATGAGTTTGTAGGGATATTTCTGTAAAGGAGTCGGTACTGAAACCAACGAAGTTTTATGTATAGTACACGTTAACGGTAATAAACAGTACAGGGACCATTTTGGGCTAGAAATTAAGAAATCTTCACAACATCTTAAATAAGACTTATTCCGGTGTTTCAAAGGTTGTAGTAGGCCTTTATTAAACGACTTTACTAGTAAGCTGGTCATTTCTCAGCAACATATTTAAATAAAAGTTAAAGGGTCGACTGATGCCATGATGAACATTTCTAAGTAAACTTGGCCAGGAGAACGTAACAGACCTTACAACCCCAAAGCACTGTAACAAATGAGTGGGAACCTGAAAAGTCTGAATAAATTCCTTCAGCGTAAAAAAGTCACCCCTGTGCGATACTAGGTCATACACAAATTTTATTCCTCTTTCAATCCAATGGTCATAACAAACATGTTTGTTTCCAACTTGAATTGAACTATTGTTCCATAGAGGAAGGCTTAAGATGTCTCTTGTGTCATTGAAATAATTTAATACATTATGTTAATAAGAATACACTAATTGAAATATTTCTTTCCAAAACGGATTCATAACTTTGGAACTAATAATGTTTCCAAAATAATCTCCCATCATAAGTAAATTATCAACCTTTATGCCGTAGCAATTAAGTAAAGATTTAGAGAAGCTGTTCACATCGCCTTGTAAAAAGCGCGCAAAACAATCTACTTTAAACCCTGTAGAATATTTATTAAAATCAACCATTCTAAGACCACCATTCGAATAATTCTGTATAAGCTGTTTTCGGCTAACGCGGTCTGGCTCATTGTGCCAAACAAATCTAACAAGTAGCGAGTTGATTTTTGACATAACATCATCTCCCGGTAAAGGTAGTGTCTGCACATAGTAGTTAAACAAAGGAAGAACTAATGACTTAGCTACTGTAATACGACCAAGTACAGTTAAATTCCGTTTAAACCGTATTTTAATCAAGCTGTTAATTTTTCTCTAAGGCATTCTCATAAGTCTTTTAATACCATACTATACATATTTACGTTAAAAATTATGCCAAGTAGCTTGGAATCGTCCCCGCAGTTACATCGTATTTTGACATCTATAAAAAGCCAACAGGAGGTCTAAAGACCCCAGCCCCATTAAAAAGGACTTTTCTTTATTCAACTTCAAGCCAGACAATTTCTCGAAATAATTTAATTTCTTTAAAAGATTATTAAGTGAAGCTTTATCTGCTTGCATTAAGAAAGTTGTGTCATCGGCACACTGGACCAATTTTGTTTCTCGCTCCTCTTCTTCTATATGGATACCCCACAAATGGAGATAACATTACAAATAAGTGTACTTAGCAATCCCGAGCAAAGGATACATAAATAGGGTGTCGGCACCCTCTTCAATCGGGAAGCTTTGGGTGAGGAAACCATTTACTATAACAGACGAGGGAGCATGGTTATAAAAGGTGTCAAACCACTGTATAATTGAAGGCCCAAAATTAAACAAAGAGAGCACTTTTCTTATAGAAGCAGGGGAGATACTGTCAAAGGCTTTTTCGATCGCTAACAAAATACCGGGCTTATCATCTTCCTCCAATTTAAACATAATATCATATACCTTACGGACACTATATCGACAATATACCGTCCTTTTAAGAAACCAGAATGATTTTCCGAGATTAACGAGGGCAGTACACTTTTAAATCGATTAGCTATGCATGAAGATGCCAACTTGTATGTCACATTGAGAAGAGAGATTGGCCTCCAGTTTTTAAGATAATTCCTTGGTTGATCTCCCTTGGCAATAACCGTGATAGCACCATACCGTTGCTTAGTCGATAAGAAATTCCCATATCCATAGTTTAAGGAACGAACAATGAATTGACCCAAGTCTTTCCAAAACAACGTAAAGAACTCTGCAGTAAACCTATCAGAACCGAGAGTTTTTTTTTTTTTTTGATTTTTTTCAAACATTCATAAATTTCTCTATACTTTAGGGGACCCTCTAATATTTCAGATACATCGGAGGGCAACGCAATGGTATTATCAGAAAATTTCAAAGACAGGTCTTCCTCTGCATTATCAAATCCGTTCGAACTATACAGTTTACAATAAAAATTTTAGCCTATACTTCCTGCTGACCTGTTTGGTCCCAAATTTCATCCATTCTTTCATTAGTTATGTGACCAATAATCTTACTAACTTGATCCCTTTTCTCGGGGTTAAGAAAAAAAACTGTGTCGGCTTCCGCCCCCTCTTCTACTCACTGTAATCTAGACCTTATCATTGTGCCCTAAAGTTTATCTTCCCGAATAGTCTCTAATTCAATCTGCAATTCATCGATGTACATATGTAATTTACAGTAATCATTACCATGGCATTCTAAACATTGCAATTCCTGTATGAGAAATAACTCTTTTTTATCCCTTTCTTTTTTTATACGACGCTTATGAAATTGTTTTACCTTTTATATAGATAAGTAATGTTTCAAAGAAGAGTTGATCATCAACATCAAACTGAGTTTCGTTTAGGCAGCGGGCCGTACACGAAAACGTGCTTTCGTTTTTAGCTTTTGTGACGCACATTTGAGGGTCGGCATAAAAATTACCCACGAAGATCAATTTTAACCCTTTGCAGATAATATCAATTACCACAAGCGAACGAGTTGGCCTACGAAGAGAAATTTGAGGGTGAGTTGTTGGCATTTTGTGACCAGCATTCATTGTATATACTACTGTAGGTCCACGAATTTTCCGACACGTACAAAATCTGTACGATGCCCCGGGCATAGTGCACAGTGCAGTGGTAGGTGAAATTGATAGGGATAAACTTTTATGTCAATTAATTGAGGGAAAACAGGAGAGTAGGACGACTTTCCCCTTATCTGAGGAAAGGTTGAATAAATCAGGAACAGGAACGAGAAAGGATAGCGAAGGGATAAGGAAGAAGGAAAATGAAATAGGAGAAAACAAGAATAAGAATTTGGAATAGAAAAGAGGAAGAAAATAAACACACATAACATGAAAAAACAAGAAGCAGAGAGCAGAGATGCGTTCAGCCCTTTAATACATGTAAATGTCAGTGCCCTGAAATAAGCACTTCCCCTGCTCTGGGAGGAGTGCAGTCCCCCTATCCCCACCTGACAGGTCTACGCCTAGTAGCATGAAATATGTCAAGGTCTGCTTGCGGTTTTCTATTGAAAATCCATCCCAATCTCTAGGGGCATGAATTTCTGATGAGATGTTCTGCCAGAAAGATCAAAATTTTAATACATGGCTACTTCGTCGAGTGGCGCAACAAGCATTTCATCGGGAAAGGGCTGATGGCTTTTACAAAAGCCGTATTCAGTGTGGCACTAGTACTGAGCTCAGAGGCTCATATTGGGACCAGAAAATTTAGTACACGAATTCCGATATTTTTCGGAAGGGAAACCGTTCCCAGCCGCAAATAACAGCTCGACCACTAAATTTTAAGTAAGTTTGTAGCGGTTAAGGAATTTTAGATAGCATGTAAGTTACTACTAATTAGCCGAATTAAAGCTACAACTATTACATATAACTTGAGAACCAACACACCCCCAGATGCCAGTGCCTGTTAGAGCCTATTACACGAAATACAGCCTGTATTCGTATTGCTAACCTTCCAGATTTCGTCGTCCCTAAATACAAAAATGATACTAGATGGGTTGAAGGGTATTATTCTTTTTTCAGAGATCGGAGTGACGCAGATTATTCAATTTGGATCGGTATCCAGTTCGAGTTACTCATTCGCAGTTAACGTTACGCGCGAAACCGACGTAGCAGGGACATATACGGTTTCTCGTCGGCGAAAAGTGTCCTTTTTCTTCCCACATCTTTTTACCGTTTTTAATCCCACGTATCCAAAATAGCATTAAAATTTGTTTAATTTTTCATAAATTTAATATTAAACCGCATTTCAGATAATTAAAGTGCCTTTGGAACATGATTAGAGGCTGCAGCTGTAGTTTTAGTACTGTTCGAGGAAAAGTTTACTTAAAAGGTGGAAGTTGTTTGTCTATCTCACCTTCGCCAGATTTTGAATTTAAAGGGATATTTTTATCTATTTTTCTTGATCCATAGGCCAAACGGATCGCTTGTGGAAATTGCATGGGTTATTATTTCATCTTTTCCCATCGATTCGTATTTTTTTTTTTTCAATCAGACCCTCCGGAGTGCGTTACGAAGTAACACGAAAAAGCAGGACAGATTTTGGGCTAGTTTCTTGGAAGAGTTAACACAGTGTCTGGACACGAAGGGGTACAAATATAACTAGTAATAGTATCATTGATAATATCTTAAACAATATTTGGATAGCACTCATCCTGCAGAGAGAATTATTGATTTTTCAAAGACCCTTTCCCCTCATAGCATTTCCAATCTTAGACGACACTTTAACCATAGAGTGATAAGTTCTGTAACCATAAGAAATTGAACTATTAGATGCAACATTCAATAAGCAAGAAGAGACTAGAAAGAATTCTAAGCGACTTTGCATAAAGGGAGTTTCTTGACACCAGGTAAACCGTTCATCCTCAGGATGAAGTACCCCGCAAACATCAAAAAAGTTTAAATGATTCATCATATCTAGAATCGTCTGACGAGCTCTAGGACTGTTAGTGTGTAAGTAATTTTTACTATCTAAAACACGGTTAAGAACTGATTTCCAATCACTTACAATTATACGATGGCGTGCATTGAATTCCTCTACAATGCACTGTACCTCGTGAAAGAATTCAGGTGAACCTATCTGGACCGTAAACTACAACAAGTGTTATGACTAAATGACAAGTTGCGGTCAGAATCAAAGTGCTCTTTCTTTACAGATAAATTATGCATAGGGTTAAAAAGAACTGCAACACCCCTCACCCCTAGAGTAGTTGCTACCGTTTGCAATGTAACAATTTGATCTCCACTCGGACAAAATAGTATCTTCAAGACCGGCACCCCAATGCACATCTTGTAAACATTAAATTTGACTTTGTTGGCTCTTGAAAAAGTCGAACATATTTAATTTTATCACGTAGTCCCCTACAGTTTAGGGACAACACAATTATATAATTTTCATTGCAAATAAAAGCTAAACTTTCCTTCAATGTTTGCTTGTTCTCACTTATCATAAAAAGCACCAATTTTATATATTAATGCAGAGAATATTTTTTAACAAACAGCGAAAGAAGAAGTAAAGTAACGACATGTAACAAATACAAGGAAAAGAAATACCACAGCGAAAACCATCACAACAGCACACTAAAGTAAAAAGAGCAGCAACCGCACAATCCTGTCATAGTAAATTTAAAATTTCCCGACTAGGTTAAATAATCTTCAAAACCCCAAACTTTTCTGCGAAGGTCCATATTTTCGAATATTTTAAAAGGGGCAAAAATTTCCCGCGCTCCGCAAATTACGTCCCTAGTTCAGTGGTGTTCATACGTAAAAAAAATAGTGAAATTTCGATCCTTGCCCCCCCCCCCCTCACCTTTCCGAAAAGGTCTAGCTACGCCGCTGTAGACACTTTGCCAGAACAGGAGAAAAAAGGTAGCCCAGAGCCCCCCCCCCCCCCACTTTGAAAATCAAATCGACGCCACTGATTAGGTTCAAGCTGGTTCGACCTTGACACAACTGCACGGTTGCTCTGCTTCCTGATAGTTTTACCCTCTAGCCCCGGTCTCCCTCCAATTAGGCTGCTCAATCCGCCCCTCCCTCTCTTTTTCAGAATCTTGTCCTGCAATTGGCTTCGATTGGTTTAGTTAACTTGTGGCTTCGTATTAACCGTGTTTGTCAAGCCAACAGACCAGTGTGATAAGACTATAGCAATATCTTACAATGTGAATTGATGTCGAATTCTAGAACTGTTTGAAAAGCTACAGTACTGTGTCAACCAGACACCTCATTTGTACAGGG
The DNA here is from genome assembly GCA_037179385.1 of Holothuria scabra. Classification (NCBI taxonomy): domain Eukaryota; kingdom Metazoa; phylum Echinodermata; class Holothuroidea; order Aspidochirotida; family Holothuriidae; genus Holothuria; species Holothuria scabra. The sequence continues at coordinate 10,775,126 of CM074179.1, forward strand.
ACCCAAGCGGGCGGTACATTTTAAGTGTCGCCTTTATTTAGTGTACACGTTTCACAATAAAAGTTAACTGTCTATCTGCTGTAGCCTTATTGTTAATCTATGACTAATGCCAAGGGCAAATTTAGAATTTTCTCATCTTTCCTGAATTACATTGAAGACTCAATCAGCCATGATTTTACTCAAAGTAACTTCAAGATGTTACAGGTAAGTGGTTAAGAATGGTAAGGGGTATGGGTGGGTCGGCACGGGTGTGTTCCCTATCCCAATATCAGTTTCCGAGAAATTGGTGCAGCATTTTTACAAACTATGTCTGTTCTTAAGTAGAAGTTTCGTTCAACGTTAAACGTTTTCATTTCCACAAAGTCTCGCAAGCGTCCCCTGGACCCATCCATTTGTAGGTTTATCACAACACAAAATTTACTCGTAACGATAAACAGGGTTGCAGGGATTTTCAAAAATAATTTCAAACGGTCATATTTCAATATTTCAAGCAACTGAATGCCCTTTCGCCAGGGTATAATGGTTGGTAAATACCTATTTTGCCTAGCGTAACCGCCAAAAGCGTGGCTGAGAAGCTGACCTTTAAAAACAAGGCGTATTTTTTAATATTTTTTTTTAACAAGAAATTCTTACGCAAACTTAAAGGTAGTGTGACATGTCAGCAAAAAACACTGAATTTACTTGGTAGTTACTGAGCAAGGTCTCCTAAGTAAGAATCCGTTGGAATTATGTCAATATCTTTTACCGTTGTCAAGATATACCTCTTCAAAGTTTGAATGTTTCTGAAGCAACTTGTTCGTAATGCAAAAATAGTGATGTTGAGTGTTGCACAGTGTTGACATTTCTTTTGTTAACCCTATATTAATTATCTCTTAATTACTCATCAGATAGTTTATAGTTTGGTGATTGATACTGATGATTTTCAAGGACACAATTTCAACTTTCAAAATAAACCCCTCAGGAAACACTAATGCTACAACTGCCCTTGAAATGAAGATTGCAAAAACAAAGGATAACATTAGCCATATATGGTATGTCCCTCCCATGACATCACAAGATTTACATATTGAGCTCATATTTATGCATGATTAAGTGTAAATCAGAAATAAACGTGTAAAATGGCCAATTTTTAACCGATTTTGATGGAAATTGCAGCAATTTTCTTGGTTTTTAATGTTTTTTACATCAAATACCCAACTTTGTCATTTTGGTGTCACACTACCTTTAAGGAAAAAGTCAAGGAGACAGTTATGCACCATTAAATTGGAAAAAAAAAAGAAAAAATATGTTAGAGTTCATTTGTTTAATAAATCAAAAAAAAAAAAAAAAGAAAGAAAAAAAGGCAACTGAAATGACAGTTCATCTGAAAAAGTTGCAAATTTTGGGTATACGTTACATCCACGGTGAGTCCACCGTTATTTACTCTCTCTTGATTCATCTTGCAAGTACGGATGTTAACTTACAATATTTTATGTACAATTGGTTTAAATTGAGTAAAGAATGAAAACAAATTTTAAAATATTGGCTACTAAGGTATACGTTGAGGGTAAAAATTTATGACCCCTCGTGTGGTTATTTGATGTTATGTTCTGTTTGGTAGGTGCTATAAGGGTCAAAAGTCAAGATCCCTCGAAGGTAAAACTTCACTCGTGGTCTGTTCAATTAAAAGCTAATTTTGCCATGAGGGTTAAAAACCAAGATCCCTCGCTGGTGTAAGATGAAGGAATGACCAATTTCCCATTATTGCAAGTACCCTGTACTATAAGGGAAAATACCCATTTCCATCTTGAAGGTAAAACTTAAAAGATTCATTGTTGACCTGTCAGCACATTCTATGAAGGCTAAAATTAAATACCCTCTTAACAGATTTCCACGAAAATGAATTACTCGTAATCTGTTCAAGTAAAGGCTAATTTTGCGATGACGGTTAAAGGGAAGCAATTGTACAGCCTCCTAGACAGCACAGAAATTCAATATAATTATTCCAAGCAATTTGGCATCATTTAAGACCAATTTTATCCCAAGTCAAACGTAGTATGAGTTTTTCCGAGGCAAGTCTGGAAGGCAGTTGGGCAAAGCAGTGCAAAGCACCATATTTCTCCGAAATTACCCATAGTGCAACAGAACAGTGACGTAAAACCTGCACCTAATGTATACTTTTGTTTGCTATTGCGGAATATCATATATGCTATACTGCACAAACGTTCGTAACACTATACTGAAGACTAGCACAACTGCCCATCGTTTCATTCACTTTACAAATGTTTCAACGGTTGAGTTTGAGATAAAGGTTCAGAAATCAAAAGATTAACTCCTTAAAAGTATATGGCTGCCTCTTCCGGGCCAAGTGCATATGATTTTGAGCCAGTTCGACCAAGGAAAACTCGAGCACTTGCGAGCGATGTGACCAGCACCCGCAGCGAACCAGTCGTACAGTCTATACAAGCTAACGTTAGACCAAGGGTCAGTACGTTACGTATAGGCTTATACTAGTATAGCAATACGTAGCCTATGCCGTATAACAATAACACCGATCGATGTGTATGGTGTCTTAGCCGATTTCTCTTCGCGATTGCCTTCTATTAACGATTAAGTGTCCACAAATATCCTACATTACTTACGAGAATTACAAAAGGTTCCACTAAATCGAATCTTTGCAAAAATAAGTGAAAACGAACCTAACTGTTGCACCGAAAAGCATGCTAAAATACGGTCTCGCTGGTCCCAGCTTGTTGTTGTTACCGCTTGTAGTTTCAGGGTCTACCGGAAAAAAACTTATCTTGGTTTGAACAAAAGCAGTCGGAAATAACGAGTATTTTTTATTTGAGGGATGGAACAAAAAGAAGAACAAAAAAATTATTGGGTTATCAAAAATTTTTATAAGCAAAGCAAAAGCAACTATGAAGTTTTTTAAGCTTCGTAAAGGGTAATTATAAATTCAGCTGTACGTGTACGTAAGTTGGTAACCACTTTTGTGAAATCTGATCAGGTGCAGGTTTTACGTCATCAATCAGCTGATCCATGGTCGTGTTTCTTCGAGTATGGCGATACTCATGTCTTGAAGAGCGGGAGATTTGACACTTTTTTTTTTCGGTATGAGTTTTTTGTGGAAAAACAACACAGTAGTGTTAATATCTGATGTTTATATATGTACTACACATATGTGGGGAGTCAAATGGCCACTATTGCTCCCCTTTAAAAACCAAGATTCCTCATAGGTGTAACATGAAGGAATGACCAGTGTCCCACTATTGCAAGTACCCTGTGCTACTGTAGAAGGGACATTACCCATTTCCATCTTGAAGGTAAAACTTAAAAGGATTTATTCTTGCCCTGTCAGCACATACTATGAAGGCTAAAATTAAAATTGCACACAGGACTGTGAGGTTTTGAGTTAATTCAAACCAGGCAAATAGTTATTGTTGAAGGTGGGAAAGAGTGAAAAAGGTATTAAGGCTTACCCTTTTAACACTATTTTTCAATTGGCGGTATAACAACCCACTTGAAAGAATTCAGTCCTTGTGATAAAAGAAAATGTCATGGGCCACAAAAATAAAAATAAAAGAAATTTACTTAGGCCAGTTGAATGACTTGGATTTTGGAAACTTGGGTAAATAAATTACTCTTGAACAACAAGCAGCTAGTTTTCTATCTAGGCGCAGCTCATTTGGGAAAGAGTTCCCATCCTACAACATTGGGATAATTTATCCTCCTTGGTCTACAACTATTGGTTTGATAAACATATTTTTTTCTTTAAAATAACTGCAACATTTCCCTTTAACTGTGGCTTGCCTGCTTCGGTAAAAGCTACTCTGAAAACTTTTCTTCCTCGCTGTAATGGTGGTAAGGTTAGCAAATAATGCAAGTCATCTTTTTCACTAATTACAGATGAAAAAAAAAAAAAAAAAAAGAATTTATAGCAGAAATAAGATTTTACTCAGGTTTTGGAAATTCTTCATCAACATGTTACTACTAACATGGGTGGAAAAAGTTGCCTAGCTGAGAGGCTCCTTCCTAACAAATATGGGCATCTGGAGGGAAATAATCCTTATTCTGCACATGAAAAAATAAGGAGAATTGTGGGAAGTTTTTTTCCCTTCCTGGGAAATAAATATACTCCCTTCCAGCATGGGAAATAAACATTTTTTCCAGCCCTAACTACTACAACCTTAAAAAACAGGTCATCTTCATTACTTTATCAGTGTGTAATTGTGTAGAGTCCCAATATAACAGAAAAGAAAAATTTTGAATAGCTTTCATGTCTAGAAATTTTCACAAAGCAATGTAAGCAGTACGATTCTATCTCGAAAGACATAGTGCATGTTGGAACATGCAGTGCAGAATAAACAGGTCTAATATAACAACAGGAAAACGCCAGATTAAGATGCCTACCAAAGCAAAAACACTGCATAAATGACAGAAAATTTTGCAGGTTGAATACATAATGGAAAATGCACTGTTATCTACAGGACATTAGAATAGTCGAAGTATAGTGTTACTTTTAACTTAGGCTATATAACATGCTACCATGCAATCTCTGAATTTTATGTTGTGCCCGGAACAAACAAAGGACAGCACACAACAGACCTTCAAGGATTGCTGTAATTCATTTGTATTGGTGTTATTTTGGAAAAGACCTTGAAAAAGAAAAATTCTGTTCCTTCCTAACTCTTGTATCAGCTTGTTGAAGTTGTTCAACTTAGATAGCTTGCTTTTATTTTAAACTTGGTATTAAATTGTTTCACACTCCCAAGGAAACTAAGGGGTGTAGGAGGTGTTCTGTTTTAAAAAGGTTATACTTATCTGAGTTCCAATGATTTGTCCATGTGGGTTTAAAATTGCACTCCTCAGAGTTATTGAAGAAAGTGGTGGTGTGTTTTTGGTAAAACATGCGCTCCTTGTGTTCTCACCGAACTCTCGTAGTTTAGTTTTAGTGATGCTATCCAGAGAGCAACACAAGTATTAAATAATAATGCACAAGCATATTGCATTATTTCCGTTGATCTATAATTTCCCTTAGTTGGGCAACAATGAAGTTGATTGGGCAACCAACAGTTACTTTGGCAAGTAAAAAGATTACTGGTTTCTGAAGATGGGGTGCCCGAAAGGGCAACAAGGCATCAGAAACATTTTCAAGCCCTGCTAGTATAAATGGCAAATGTAGCAGACTCTGACTATTGATTACATTTTACTGATACCATTTTATGTTTCCTTAATGAAGGTTTACATTGGAACTCAGGGGAAAACTAAGATTAACAGTGTTACCCAAGTAAGCGACTTCAGCACTGTGTTACCAGGAATCCTTGTCGGTGTCGAAGCCTATTCGGGGCGGGCTACGTCCGCTTTTCCGCCCAATCCCGAGGCGCGTAAATATGCCCCGCCCCGAAACACACTCCACAGGCAAGCCTGTGGAGTGTGTTTACTGCAAAGCTGATGCCACTGTCTCAGCGTGTGGAGTGGTGCAGATATTTTAGCTTAACCCTTTACTGTTGTGCTCCGATCGGGGCATATTTGCGCGCCTCGGGATTGGGCGGAAAAGCGGACGTAGCCCGCCCCGCATAGGCTTCCGCAGGCCATTGACCCCGTGACCTTAAACTATTGTCTCTCGCGCTCTTGTGGCCGAATTTTCGGGTAGCTACTCGCAGTTTCGAGCTCCGCGTGAAACAGTAAAGATGTGTGACAGCCGAGCTCTCCGCATGGGTCCCAAAGGACCCAAACAACGGTAAAGGGCTAAATGGGTGTGCAAAAACCTTTTGAGAAATGTTTTCTGAAAAATTTTCACTGATTGAATCAGTGACACTCCATCATGCCAATGGTTGCATGATGGTTGCATGATGTCACACTTGCATTGCTCTGATAAAATGATAAAGTAATGTTTAAGAGCAGATTGAATCGCTCTGCATTCTGTTTGACACAGTTAACAACTCAGATGCAAATCTGATCAAAAGAAGTTTTGATAAGTGATAACTTTATGTATGGAATTAATTTGTTAAACATAAACCTAATAATTTTAAGAGATAAATGAGAGTAATTTTCATCTTCCTTCATTACAAGTTTGAATCCTCTTTTGAGACTGCCCGGTGGGGGATTGAATCATGCTGCCTCATTGTTTTCAGTCATTGAATTTCAGTGCGTTTCATGTTTTGTCTAAAGATTGATATGTACAGTGTAAGGTTACTGAAGTTTAACAAAATAAGGGGAAGGCAGGGATGACCAGAACACTTTATGTAGTAAGTGCATACTGCCCAAGTTTAGTAAGTATATTTTCCACATATTCATCATGTACTACTGAATGCTTATTTATGCAAACGTGCAATTACAATTCTAGAAGGCTTTTGTTGGCCTTTATGCTTAAACAAAAGGGAGGAAATGCAAAGGAAAACACTGATAATTCAAAAGCTGTGTTTCAACTGTAATTTTCTATCAGTGTAACATCCTTGTTTCATTGGTGTAACAATTCATGTTCATGGAAGTAAATGAACAAACACAACTTATTGCTACCCTAAATCAAATTCATCAATACTGTATATGGAGGTGGCGAGTCAACGGGAAAGAAGCATTTGAGGTGCCGGAGGCATGGGCAGTCTACCCCTCCCCCATATTAAAACATTTGTCCCCCAATCATCTCCCAAACTAAATACACCTAACCTGAAACTTCAATTTTCACCCAGAGAGGTGCTAAAACCTAAGCCTCCAACAGGTCCATAGCCAGACAAGGCATTGAAAGTGGGCTACAACATTTCCAGAGGCAAAATATTTAAAGGGGGGGGGTGGGCATTTGCACAGATTTATTAATTCATTGGCACACTTCAAAGTTTTTAGGGGTGAAGAATTTTAAGGGGGCTATGGGTCTGGATTCCAAGGCCTTTGTACCCTGGACCCCACAGGGGACCTGAAACAGGTACTTCACCTGTGCCGCAGTTCTAGCACTTTTCGCTCAGTTTCTGCATGGAAATTTTATACTCCAAACATTCTCTTTTGCCCCCCCCCCCCCAAACAGTTTTGATATCATTGCACCACCACTGAGGAGAGTGGGCAGTTGGTACAAATACAATGATAATGTCTGGAATCTGGATTCATTCATGAAGGATGAGGATGCACCAACAACTGTGGAACACTTGCAACTTGGTTTGTCATAACAGATAACTTAACAAATACTCCATGAGTGACTGGGGGTCAGGCAATGTGCACCACAGCTCTTGATTTCTAGTTCACCAATGCAAATGATTAACAAGAAAAAGTTTATTAGTTTTCTGACATACTGAAATTCTCCTCCTGTATTAATACATTCCATTTTAATAGTGCTTTCTACAAAAGTGTTAAATTAAAAATCGTGGAACTCATGGACACAGGCAACTATTAGAATAAGCCTGTATACATAAAAATGCCCTGATTGGCAACTTGCTTTGCAGACTTGCCTTGAGGCTAATAAACCATGAAAAATTATCAAAATGGCCAAACAGTGTCAATTGTCTTCGGTCTATCATGTAGCTAGGAAGGAAATCTGTTGCCATCCTAACATGGCACATGCACAGCAAATTTCAGAAAAATCCACTGGCAATTACAGAGGCTGAAACCTTTCTAAAAGTGAGACAGACATTTTCCGTGAGACAGACATTTTGCCCTGGTACACTATTACGTAACTTCTACCCTCACTTTGTGGGTTGAGCTAAGAGCTAAATATACACCGTTTTTGAAAATACTATCCACAAAAAGTTGGAAATACAATAAGCTTAAAAACCTCATCTCATTTTTCTTGTTTCTGTAGAAGGCAAAGCCACATTTTCTTTTGGAATTCCTTTACTAATATCAATTCTTATCCCTTGGCTTCGAGGTCAAATAATTCATTGATTTTGCAAGAAAAAAAGGAACATGCAAAGAAAGGAACAGGTAACAGGGTATAAAAATCTCTGGTAAACACTTCATCTACAATTCTGATTAACATTACAGTTTTTAAACAGCAAGTCACAGAGCATCTATGTGATTTCAGTGATAAATTTCCTTTTAATTTGCCACAGAATCACATCCAGGAATGTCTTCATTTCATTTACCTAACCTATCACAGCATTATCAAGGCCTGTCTTTGCAGTTGGAAAAGTCAGTTCAAGCAAATATGGGTACACAAGCAAGTTTTTGGCAAACACTGATGAATTTTTTGCAGCTTTACTGCAAATACTCCGGTAAGCACTGTTGTTGTATCTGTTTGACAGATGATGCAGATTGCAGGAGACAAATGACATTGCAGATGGAAATCCTCATAACTTAAAAGTTGTTGTTTGGACTGTGTCAGCTTTGGTTCTGTGTCTGTGGGTTCCGAATAAAATGAAGAAAAGAATAAAGCTGAAGTAAATGCTTGAACCTCAGTGTATCTCTTTGTTCCCTTTCTGTACACATGAAGTTAACACAGGAATTTGAAATTCAAATTCCTGTGTTACTGTAATTTCACTGCCAGAACCTACAACTTTCCTTGAAGGGGTCTAAAGAAAGAGATGCCCCCTCCCCCTTTGATCTTCAACAAAAACTATTATTATCTATTATTTAAAATATCTCATTGGCCATCGAGATATCAGGGGCCTTGCCATGACATCATACTTGGACACTAATACATCATTCAGCCAAACATTGCAACATATAATCATGAAAACAAATTTAATGCAGTGATGGTTTTCTGTATTGGCAATTTACTCAACTAAAGAAATTGCGATAAAAAATAATCACTGACTGATCACAATTTAAATGTAATTTAAATAAAATTTTGCAGTTTTTTCGACTTTGCAATTTGAATGGTCGAGAATCCAAGTTAATCAAGCATGTATTGATACTGACCTTGAACTACATTAGGAAGTCTCTAACTGTGCCTTTCAGCCTAAAATTTCTTTGAAAAAGTTGCATGTGACTGTTGTGGTAATTTTCAGCCAATTCTCTAGCAATCTACAACCTCCAAATTGAAACCGACTAGCCCAAAGGCAAAGCGAGTCTTTGGTAGTTGTTTGTTGCTCGAAACCCGACTCCTGCAGCATCATGGCAAAGGTTGAACATTTACGTTCATAAATGAATTAATTCATCACAGCAGTGAAAAACTTAAGCTGAGTCATACTATCAACAAAATCAAGTGAAAAGACATCCCCTTAGCTACAGGATATACTGCCACCACTTCTAGAAGTACAACAGTGTATGGAAATGATCAATGAAGTAGAGTCCTTGGTAATTTGTCATTTTGCGCCAACCTTAAAATAAAACTTACCAGACAAGTCCTTGCTGGATTCTCATCTGAGGTTGTCATCCCATCATGTCTTTCTAGCCCTTCTTTCAAAAAGACTGAAATATGAATTAGAAAGCAAAACATAAATATGGCTAAGCAGTGGCGTAGCTAGGATTTTTTCCAGGGGGGGGGGGGGGCAAAGGTATGAAATTTCCCCAAAACTTTTCCCGGTCAATGTGTATGTATTTCATATAAAATATGCAAACTTACAAGTATAACAACATTACCATGTCATTTTGTAATAATACCTACATTTTAATCTTAAAGTATAACATAGAGCAATCCGAAATAACAAAGTATACTATTTTGGTAAACAGTATCTGGTTTATTTGTATGTAGTAAAGCAATGGCTTACGCAGGATTTCTCTGAAAGGGGAGGGGCATGCATTATGGTCTAAGTAGAGGGGTGTCCGGAAATTTTTTGACGTTTTCAAGGAGCATACATGCAAAATGGTGCAAGATTTTCGACTTTGACAGAAACAGTGTTAAAAGTTGAATCGTGGTGGTTCATGAGGATAAAACTGAAACTTTTTGTGTCTTTACATGTACTCTTATGCCATATATGCTACCTTACCAAGTAAAAACTTGTCATTAAATATGCACACTTTTACAAGTCCAAATAAAAGAGCACTGATGGTTATTCATGGTTTTCCTTGTCCACAAAATGTTATTTTGTCAAAATGAATATCTAAGTGGGGCGCCACCATTGGTTGGCGCGGAGCGTAGAAAAATTTGGAAAAATCAGACCCCTTAGATGGCCGGAAATAGCACTTTCCTGGCTAATACGAAGAATCTAGCCAGTCGTTTTCTTCTTTTGTCGTCTGCAATAAAATGTTACTTCAAAATATGTTCGCAAACTGCGAAGTGATCAGAGAGTTAGGAGCTATTTTTACTCCAAATATGTTATTTTGCCCAAAAGACCGACCGAAGCGCCACCATTGGTTGGCGCGGGGTGAAAAGAAAATTTCGAAAAATCAGACCCCTCAGATGGTCAAAATAGCGTATTTATGCGTGTAAAGAGAATCTAAACATGTACAGTAGTCTTTTTTTATCGATGCCACCAGTGGGAAACTGAGTCTACCTTTTTAAGTAAAAATTGGAATTTGACAGAATTTGCCTAGGTCTATTCGTAGGAATAAAAAAAAATGGCATCACTGAAAGACCTTGCACTGACAATCCTTCCCCCTTTGAAAAATTTTGAAAAATTTGGTGTCCTTATAAGCAATCTGGTGCCACATATGCTATCTTTTGGAGTAAAATCTGTGTTAATAAAGTTAGACTATGTATTTTTAAGAACAAGGAAAAAATGGCATCTGTGAGGGGGGCATGGCCCAATGGTCTCCCCTTCGCACGCCACTAAGGAGGCCTAATAGTGGCTCGATCACACAGGATATCCCGTGCGAAAAGCAGTCTGTTTTGTGTAGAAGGCTACAAGGTACTCATTGTCCATTTATTGTTACACTCAAAGTGAGCAGAAAGCTATTTTCCCGAACAAGCTTGTAAGTCTCCAAGGATTTGGCTACCTAACAAAATCTAAGTGCCAACGGATCCCGTTAATCCAAATTTCTAGATTAAATTTAAGTTTATCGTTGGCCATGGATTGTTTCAGCCCATCGTTATGTACAAACAGTAAAATCGTACAGCTACTTCTAGCTTGTTGAAGAACATAACAACCTCAGGGGTCTACTGTAGTGACATGTCAGTTTTCACATCCTTTTACTGAATTCCCAAAGTATCACCTGAATAAAGGCTTCCTGTGCACTTAAATGCACTGATCATCACATCTGTGCGTAAACAAGCACAAGAGAACATTCAATCTGCTACGCGGCGAAGACATTTCTGTGGAACGCGAATTGTGGTGTGTGTGGGCCGGTTCATGCGACACTGACGAAATCTAAGTTAATTTGTTGCATGAAAATACGAATTATGTATATGAGAAATGTGTCACAATTTCTTATTCTAACAAAAACTATGAGAAATTTTTGTGAAATTTTTGTAATAATAAGAAGATTCATCAAATTTCCCCAAAAATTTTTCCAGGGTGGGGGGCAACTTGCCCCCCCTGCCCCCCCAGTAGCTAAGCCACTGTGGCTAAGCTATCTGGTATTATAAAGTCACATTGTGGCAATTTTAAATGGGATCGTCTGAAATCTGTGACTCCTCAGTGATGTGACGTATGTGACCAAGGTTAAAATCTGTGATGATGACCAAAATCAGTGACGGTACCATAATAACTTTGACAACAAATTGGCTTACAATCGTAGACTGCAAGCCTACTGAGATGGCCTTGCAGTAATCCTTTAACTTTTTAAAGCTCAAAATGTAACTGATTTCAAAACTTGCATGCATTTACATTTTTACACACTGACAATGGAAAATCAACTAGTGCGTTTGTTTTCCAAACACGCCGAAATTTGCGTCAATTACCTTGATCCACACAGTATACACCGAGAAATGTATTGTGTGCGTAAAGGACGCCTTTTAAAAATGAATGCACGCTGACGCAGCAAATCTAACAGTGTGCGGATAAGGAGATTGGGACCTATGTTTATAAATAAAATATTATCCTTGCATTTAGGCTGCAAAGTTATACCCTGGTGACGTGACGTCAAGTTATTGGTTTGATGGAGCCTGTGACAGCAAAGTTTAAGGTAAAGATCCATGGATTAATTTACAGTCTAGAGTGATCCATGAGTGTACACTTAACGTTAAGAACTTCTACACAACATTGAAAAAGTACAGCAGGACCCAATTGCACGAAGTCACTTGATGGTGAGCCATGACGATAAATTCAATGCATCTCAGTCGTGATGTTATCACAGGTTTTAGAATACCCCCTCCCAAACACTTACTTTACTATGGCCCATTAAAAATTGAGATCTTCGACAAGCACAGTAACTCCTGGTTAATCAATCAGTCCATCAATTCCTAACTGCGAGCATTAATTTAAAATCTCATGCCTAGCTTATTCCATTTTCAATCATCACTCATGTATATGACACAGATTACCATCGTGTTTCTAACTATAGTACTGGGTACTTATAACATTAGTGTAGTCCTAGTAGGGGCTATTTGTTAGTTGCTAGTGCATTGGGACTGCCTTCGAACGATCGTTGATGCTGTTTGTATGCACACACTTATTTGCTAATCAGTAAGGATAACGCTATATGCCTAAATAATAAACAGTTAGAATTAGAAAGGGATTATACACTAGGCCTATGATTCTGAGGTCTATGGCAATTCTGTGTTGTAACTGGCTTAGGTTTACAGTTTCACTGTCTTACGACCATCGAAACTGGTAATTCAATTCAACCAAGTTTTCATGATTTATGTTATACATTATGTTATAAAGTAATTTAATTCGGCCCTTACCTGTGTTCTGTGCCTTGGTTCTTGCTCTGATAATCTTAATACACGTCGGTAAATCGCTCCACTTCTCAAGTTGTGGTAACTGACAGTAGGCCTAACACTTACAATAGGGAATCGTGCTTGGAAATTCACATTGGTTCAGTTCACCGTCTCCGATCATCTAAATGCGCACACAAAATCTCTCTTGTTAGGAAACATTTCAAAGAGTTCTTTGATACAGGATAAATGTTAAGATTCCGTAATTCTTATGAATGATAACAGATCCCATGAAGAGTTTCCCAGACAATGAATTAAGCACCTGAATTTTTTATGTTTTGATGTTAAGACTTTCATGTTTGTTAACGACATTATACTTTGCGAGGTACCTGGCAGATCTTGTCATGTGATCCTAATGTGACCTGAATGGAGATCTGTGATTGGGCACTAACTACGTCATAAGTATTTTGTAAATGAAATACTTTCGTTTCTTTTGGCGAAAAATGTGATGAAATATTAATCCCTTTCTCAATAATGTGCAATTATTACGATTGGGAATCACCCTTTTATCAATGTAAATATTTTAAAGAACATTTTCAGGGACATTTGGTGTAGACCCAAGATGCGTGCCACGGAATAAAAGAATTTTGGAATCTGTCCCATGGTCTAATGGAATTGTGACAGTTTTTATGTTTATCATTCCCAAACATGTTCTTTGCATTTCTTAAGTTTTTATGTAAAAACCAGTGGCCTGTGATGCCTTGAGTTGGCTTCACCTATGAAGGGGCTTGCTTAGGATTTAATTTTTATGTTTATGGAAGGCATGATTTTGTGTGTACTTCTCAGCACCATTTTTATCAAAAATGAATAGTTTGTCTTAGGAGGTCGTTCATTAATGACAAGTTTCGAAAAAATATATATAATCTGTAAATTACCATTGGTGTAATTGTCGTTTCGTATTAATTCTAAGAAAATGGTTGGGGTCAGTCACATGAAAAAAGCAAGTAAATGTCCCTTTTTTCAACAGTTCGTAATGGTACCTCTTATTTGTGTTTTTTCAAATATGAAGTATTTTTGACGTACTTTTGTATTTTGTCTCTTATGGTGTAAAATTTTTTCTACTTGCTTGTAAAATGGATGTGATTGAATAAAACTTCTGAAAAATTCTTTAATAGTAATTGTGATAAAACGTTTTTACTTTTTCCTTGAAAATCTAAACAATTTTGGTTAAGCTATTCAAGGAGATTTCAAGTAAAAAATTACAAAATTTTCCTACTTCTACAATCTATTTTTTATTTTAAATGATTCGATTTGGAGACAGCTTTTTAAAAATTTGGCATAAATTTTCGTAGATGACAAAATACAATTTTTTGAAAATCCCTGAAACCCTGTTGATAACAGATAAGTAAAAAGTTGTGCCATAGGGAGTATACTTAGAGACCCCTATCGAGAAGTGTCACTCCCTAAGAAAAAAAGCTCTTCGATAGAAAGGATGCAAACCTTCCACAAACCTACCAACTACTACATCTGTCCTGGTCGAAAATCCCCACCCCAGAAAACACCACCCCTGTCACCCAAATACCAGATGTACGGAACATACTGCAGAATGAAATTATATACGGCGATTTAATACAAATTTATGCTTTGAGGATTTTTCTGGATGCTTAAAAATGCTTGGCTTTTCATGCTTGACCTAAAGGAAATGGAGAATTAGCTTGTGTTAGGATTACCTTGTAGGCCTGTTCGAGGGGTCGACAGTTTTGTCTTCAGTGTGTTGGGGATATGACAACATGAATAAAATAAAATTGGAAAGTTTGAGTGTTAATTCACTGAAAGAATAGAAAAGTTTACTCCAAAAAGAGTGAAAATTCACTCTTTAACGAGTGTCGGCACATAGGGATCATTATCTTTGAAGAATGATCCCTGTGCAGACATTCTATCAGGAGTTAAAAAACGCCCTCTCGGGGAGAAATTCACTACTCTTAAAGTGAATTTTAGCCCTTTGGGAGGGAAATTTACTTTTCCTGGAGTGAATGTTTGCTCTCTTGGAGTGAGCTTGGTAACTTCCACTCTTTTCAAGAGTGAAATTTCACTCTTTTAATTTTAGAGTGTGGGTCTTAAACTTTTTCACACAGTGTTTCACTTTTTCTAAAATTTTTATAAAAATATATCTCCAGGAATAACCGGCAAGTTGGTGTCAATTTTTCGACGTTCGGAGTGACTTAAAGGAAATGAAATCTATGAAGTACTGTTCACATTGTGTAAGTTGGACGTACTCTAGATGTAAATACGAGGATATAAAATTTCGAACCATAACGCCACCCTTAATATTGAAAAACCTTGAATTAAACGCAACGAAATGTATGGAATGGCGGTTAGCCTACGTTGCGTAAATTTGACGCATTTAAGGTGTGAACATGACGATAAAAGATTACGATAGACTAGGTCACCCTAAATATGTAAACACCTACTTTAAAGGCAAATTAAACGGAAAGTTTTAGAGTACTAAATCGATTCATTGACGAGTAAACGGCGTTTAAGGTGACTTAAACACAACGGAATACATGTAATAGTGCTTACGTTGTGTAAGTGTAACGTATTTAAGGTGTAAACGTGATGATCGAAAATTATGATATGTAAGGTCGCTTGAGTGTTTAAACATATTTAGGTATCAGTGAACACATCATGGTAAACAATTGAACGTATGTAAAAGCGAAATGTGTTGTAATAGGACACGTGTATTCAGCATTCAAACGTTTTTACAAAGCGGGGGAAATTGTTTAGCAAAACATTTATTTTAATTCCTAAACATAATTCTAATTATGGCACATTTGAAAAACGATCGTCTTCTAGACTACGCCATTGTATTGACATTTGTTTTCTAAAGTGTATTATGAAAGTCCATGTCCCGATCCAGAGCTCTTATACCCCATACTCAACAGAAAAATGAAATGTTTTATAATGGAACACAATAGTTACTAATTTCAAATGATGACAAATGCTACACTAGATTGCATGTAAGGATACTTAAATATTCAAATAATGCTCAAAGGTGAAACAAGACCCTCCCCACAAACCCTTCCTCAAGCTGTCCACCGGGCTCCACAGTTAATTTTGTATTCGCTAATGCCTTGAGTAACATCGAAATAGCCGGGGCAATAACAGCTTATACCTATCATCTTTCGTATGACTCTAGATGAATTCTGTATACTTGAATGTAGTGTACGATGGAAATGTTTTTGACAGAATTCTGAAACTCTTTCGATTATGTTCTATCTTAAATGGTTGTAAAAATACCAAAATATTCGAATGACCTCTTTTTAAAGACCTTTCCCTAGTTTAGTTTAGTTTTTGCGAAACATCCGGACCAAGACTAGTTTTTTCGTAGTTTACAAATACTGTACATTTCGTTTTGTAGGTGTTTCAACAGGTATTATGTCAAATCAAATAGTTCGTTTACTATTATTCTTGACGCATTTCTTTTATCTACAGTTCGAATTCACATACAGTATAATTATGGCGCCTGTCAGGTTGCAAGCTTGTAAATGATTGTTCGTTTACAGCAATAAAAGACCGAGAAGGGCTCCTAAATTCCTCTTCTAGCCATCTCACACTGTCATCTACCCGCCATCTCGTTATCCAAATCTTTTCCCACATTTCGGTTAAAATTTCTCTTGTGGTTTTAACTTTATCCCTAGCAGTCACGGAATACAGGTGCAGGGTGACGCCAACATGGTCAATTGATATCTTTCAATGGGTAGTACCAATCTCTAATGCGTTTAGGTGTAACCTTATCAGTGTTGGTGTGAGGTTTAACTGCGATAATATGTTTCAATTTACAAACAATTTTACGTTATTTTGGTCTACGCAAAAGGGCTATCTGGGATTTCATGCTGGTGGCAGGGGAGCGGGACCGTCGCCGATAACGATTCCTAGCATGCGTTTGGAGCTCATGCATTTTTTCAGTGTTTGAGAAGAATCTGACTTAAGACGGATTAAGACTCTGACTCATGTACATCTTAAAATGGGCGAATGGCGCACAGGGCAGTAGTTGGTAGGTTTGCAGAAGGTTTGCTGCCTTTCTATTGAGTTGCTTTTTGGCGAATTTGATGGCAGTTTATTCGTCACTGACGGCATACACCTGAGTATGAAAGGGTTGCAAAATTAGCAGGCGAGGATCCAAGCGGGGGGGGGGGGAGGTGGGCTTTTAGGGCCTCATCCCCCCTCCCCCTTTTAGTCACATCAACAATAACACATACACTAAAGTAAGCATTATGCTTATCCACGAGAACATTCAAGGGGGCTATTTCAGGCCCATTCTTCCCCTCACAACAGAAATCCAAATAAACGATCCTCGTATGACATTAAGTCCGGGTGAAAAAAATCAAAAGGGAGGGCCCATCATCCCTTAGGCTCCTTCCCCTGCCGGCATAGACGTACGAGACAGGTAAAGGGAGTGGAGGGTGTTCAGTTGCGGTGAGGAATAATTTGCCATTTATTACGCAGGATATGTTAGGGGGAAAAATAATTAACATACATCAGTTCGACTGAGCAGTCACGGACAATTCCATCAATTCAGCGGATCTTTAATTTAGCCAAATGTTATAATGTAGAAGCATTAGCATATTTTCAGTTCCGTCGTTTAGTTTCCTCGAAAAGAATCAAGACCATTAAATATTATAGTGGTAGTAATTTTCTGATCACTTAGCATGTCCCTGATTTTTTTCTGCAAACAAAAGCTAAACTTATAGACTGCATGTTTAGATTCTCTTTGTAAGAATGAAAACGCAATTTTCCGCCATCTGAAGGGTCGCGATCATTTTCAAACTTTTCTCTACGTTCCGCACCAACTAATGCTGACGCTTCGCTTGGATAGTCGTTCGGGAAAAAATACATTTTTAGTAACTTTCTTATCACTTTGCAGTTCGCGAACTTAGTTTGGAGTGAGCATTTCATGAAGTGAAGATAGCAACTGCTTAGATTCTTCGTATGAGTCTGGAAAATGTTATTTCCGGCCATATGAGGGTCTGATTTTTCAAAAATTTCTCTACGCTCAGAGCCAACTGATGATTGTGCTGTGCTTAGATAATCTTCATGGCACAATAACGTTTTGTGGCCAAGAACAAACCTCAAACTAAAATGCTCCTGTTAGCCTACCGATCGATGCTCTTTTATTTAGACTCCTAAAAGTATGCAAATTTAATGACAAGTTTTACTTCCAAAGATACTCGTTAATGGAATAAGACTGTATGTAAAGATACAGAAGTTTCAGGTTTATCCTCATGAACCACCACAATTCAACTTCTAACACTATTCCCGTCAAAGTCGAAAATATTGCACCATTTTGCCTCTAGGCTCCTTGAAAACGCCAAAAATTTTCAGAGTGGAGGGGGACACCCCTTTCCCTTAAACCCCTCCTCCAGGCCGCCGATCAGTGAACACATTGCATGCACCCCCTTCAGATAAATCCTGCGTACGCCACTGGTACGTCTCCCATAAGCCGCTTTCTCAAAAGGTCAGCCCCCCTCCCCCTTTTGAAATGTCTCGATCCGCGCCTGGTAAGTCTATTGTTTGGACAAGTTAGGACTCCAAAAATCTATTGAATTTTCACCAGAGGACCTAAAATCCATCGTTCTGGAGTTGTGTTTGTACTAGAATAAAATCACACACACACGCACACACACATACACGACATCACCACCGCATAGATCCCTTGCCTGCCTTCGGCAAGAAATCAAGAATGAATCTTTAAGATAGACTACACCCCAAACTGTCACGGCTGTAGAGCATTTTCCATATTTGATCACAGCGTAATCTGACCCTTTTAGGCAAAATTAAATTTTGAAAACCCTAGAAATTTCACAGCTCGTGTTTTTGTTTTAAGTTTTACAAGATCCTCGAGCTCATTTTAAGGCAACTAGAGCCTTATTTATAAACCAGTATTCTCAAAAGGGACTTAAAGCTAATCATGTGCATAGTTTTGTTGAAGGTTTAAAATGCACTTGGTTCAAGCGTTATTTAGACGGATCGAAAGGGCAACGGAAACTGTTCTTTGATCACTTTCTCCGCACTTATGGTAAATGCTTTATTTTTTAATGTAATTTTAAAAGATCAGATCTTTCCATCAACACCGATTTAATAATGAATAGTTGTTTTGCTTGGTCAGATTGCATTTTTAACCCACAAGTCTGAAATTTTAAAAGTGATACTGTCTAGAATAATTCACACATAAAAATTGATCAAAAACAGCTTTTTTTTGAGAAGGGTGTCAAATTCGTCAAAGACTTTTTAGATGAAAACAATAGGCCCCTTCCGTATGAAAACTTTAAGAGATATTTTAACATTCCAAATCTAATGTTTACTTTAAATTGCGGGATTAATGTGGTTATCAATAAAAAGTTTAATGGTCGTAGAGATGCATTCACGATTGGCCCAATTGAATCCCCGAATTACCATGTGTTTGTTACGTTACGTTTATCAAAACCGTGTCAAAAATTTCAATTCATCCCCCAGCTGTTTATTAAAGTGGAATGAGCTTCAGTTTTCAGATTCCCAGTGGCGCCTTATTTTTCAAATTCCATTCAATCCTTTAAGGGACAGTTAAACACGTTACTTTCAAATCGTTACACTTCATTCACTCTTGGCTGTATGCTTCTGTTTCTATTATTTGCATTTTTTTTTTAATTTTTACTGTTCAGTCGAATATCAGAAAGTAAAGATTGTTTTTGTTCTCCAACTCCTAAACGAGTTTAAGCGAATTGTGTTTATAGAAATCAAAGTAAGAAATTGAATCTACCTATAAAACTTGAACAAACGAAGAATAGTCAAAACAGAGTTGAAGAAACATGATGGTTGAATAAAAAATACAACCCTTGTATTTCTTTGTTTTCTGAAAGTTACTGCACTTTTACGAAGGAGTGATAGATTTCTTACTCTTACGGGGTAATACAATTAATTAAGCCCCCTCTTTGCAACACGCTGTGCAAGCAAACAGGAAGTGTTCAAGGTCATAAAACATATTTAATTAAAAAAAAAAACAAAGCAGATAATGTGAGTTGTAAAACAAGAAAGTCACAAATTATTGCGCAATGGACTAATTTGTTTTAAGTGAATAAATTTCAACATTTTATATCTCGGCTCAAGAATGTCGTGTTGAGACTGGATTTGGGCTGTTACTAATCATTTTTCACAATCTGTGACACATATTTTTTAATTTTTATTACTTGAGATACGCTTTAAGACTATGTTAAGCACTTACTAAAGTGGAGTTTCACCATCGGTTGTCCAAAGAGCCCCAAAAGGGTTTGGGCTAACATGTTCCCTGGCCGGATGTGACAATCATTTTGTCCTTTCACTTGGTAACAAGGCATGCAGTTACTTCCTTACTTCATGTAAACAATAAAAACTAAGTTAAATAAATTTTTTTGTAATTTTTCTTCAGATCATTTGTCCCATCAATAAAGATTTCTTCTGCTAGTACCCTTTGGTGCCATCAGGATACTTTTGCGAACCACTTAGTCACCACTGCCCGAGTTAAAAAAATGTCTGGGTACCCTAGTAATAGCGTTTTATTTGATAAAAACTCCCTGCGTTTGAAACAGACTTAATTAAAAACAACAGCTTTACACCAAACCTTAAATTAGAACTATGTGGTTTTAAGAGGTGAGTTACTGTTATGTAACAGGCTAGGTTTACTTCCCTTCCTTTTACCCCCAGGGCTCGGCCCAGTTCCCCTCTCTGTTGGCTTTTCTTATTTCCGCTCATTCATGAGAAAGACAGTCCTTAATATTTGTTGTTTTCTGATTTCCATCAAACATGACACCCGAAATGCAATGAGTAGCTCCCTGGAAGTAGTGACCCTGAATCCCTCGCATCAGTTGGTGATCAGTAAGAGCCTCCTTGATTTGTTGTTCCATTCGATAGTTAGGTCACCCAGTCCAGCAAGTTATGGGCGTGACCAGGGAACACATGCACGAGCACTGCAGGACCACGATCGCTGGAGAATGGAGAACTCCAGCGAAGGAGAAGGTTAGACTGCCGAACAAAACAGACACCCTTCCGCATTGCACGTGTTAAGCTAGTAATTATTAAGAACTTGTACTACAATTCATCGCGAAAGGATTGTAAAAATAAAATGGAAGACACTTAGAACTTAATTCGGACTTCTTCTTTTTACTAAAGTGAAGTGATCCCCGTAACGCAACATTACATCGAATCGTAATAGTGTGAAGTGTCACTCGACCAAAGTATGCACGCAAAGCCCTCTAATAGTGAGGTGCACCATAGTATCCCTGGTGGGTTTCACTCGAAAATTCTGAAGAGGGTTCAGGGGGTGAATGCCGTGAAAGCTGTAGGGATTTTGTGTCTTAGAAGGTAGACTGGTTAAGAAGTTTATTTCGGAGACTATGTTGGGATCAGGTTTAAAGAGCTGAAAGCCAGAGAAGAGTTTGTTGTTTGAGAACCATTTTTGAGAGAACACGATTAAAATATAATTACATAAACTCAAGTTGGTCGAAGTTACTCCTGAGCCTATTTATACAGGGATATAGCTTGAAGCCCTTTTGAAGTCTGAGGAAAATCACAGCGCATCTCGATACGCGCACCTCAGAAGAAGGTAAGTAAGTAAAATCAACTATGGTATTCACTCAGCTGTCCCATCTGTTCCATTCTTCCATCTGTGCTGTGCTGTGAATGTTATCTGAGGAGCTCCCCAGCTTACTGCAAAGACAACCTAAACCGAGGACATGTAGACCAAGAAGGTCATTCAAACCAACCATGGGATCTGTGACATTTTGTGCGATCACGTCAGCTATATGACAATTAGTACTTATAAAAGAAAGGCAGACGATATTTGAATAAACATTCCAACGTCTACAGTTTTACATTGCCCCATGCTTCAAAACTCTATGGGGAAGTTGTTCGTTAGTCCTGGTAAGTATTAAAAAAAGAAGTCAAATTAAAGAAACCCCTTTTTTACTATTTTTGCCTCCTACTGTTAGTGCTTTAAAAACTGGCAATGACTATAGCTTAAAGAAATCCAATAAACAAGGAGGACAACGGATAGTTTTAAAAATAGCGAGTAACTTAAACTTTTTGCTTCACTTTTTTTCACCTAACTTTTTTGTCATTATTGAACAAAGTAAGCTTGGGATCAAGATAAATTAATGTTTTGCTTCGAAGTAATTTGATGTTCAAATGTAAAGAACACAAACAACCACAAAAAGCAAACGTTTGCCTATAACTTGTGGAAGAAAGTATTTAAATGACTTTTAATGTATTGAATGGTATTTTAAACAATACCTGCAAGGTGATTCTATTATTTTAAATTTATAGATATAGCAAAAACGCTGTACCTATGAACCGAAATTAAGTAAAAAATATTAACTATCAATCCAGTGGGGTACTTTACAACACCTTTTCTTCTTGAAAGTGCAAGATTTGTTTTTAGTAATGTCCAGCCACACTACTTTGTTTTTACCAAAGTTGGTACTTTTAAGAGATATGTTAATTTCAAAACAACCTGGGGCACTTTCCTAGCTACTGGGGTCTAGACAAGTTGTTCGGTTAATCTTACATTTTCGTAGTGAATTACACCTTCTATAAGCTTTGGGGTAAAATCTGCAGTCTCCAAGACTACATCTTAGAGAAGAAAAAGGCGAACATAGATACAGATAATTATAGGTGGGTTACGATTTCTGAGAAATGAGCTGAAATTTCGACAACATATGATTTCCATGACAAAATTTGCTTAAAAACTCTATTTATTCAGACATTTTCAACTCGGCAACCAAGGACGGTGATTTGTTTCATGTATTGGGGGAGAGGTCTCTTTACGAACTACAAGCGAATAGCATGCCACACTGATACGGTCGGATGTACACAGGCAAAGGGTAGTGTTTGAGGTCAAAAGTGACACCATTTGACCACCACTGTTTGAAGAATCACATGATAATATATCAACCTGGCCATAGATAACCGAGCCTTGCCGATGCGGCTAATGCTTCTCCCATGCGCACGAAGCGAGCGAAAATTTTTCTCTCCTTGTAAGAATTTTCACCTCCCTTTGCAATACAGCATGGAACTTTGAGCAGTACTGTCAACAATAGAGCACATTTTAAAAAATGTCACAGACATGTTGTAGATTAACAGAACAAAAACTAAAGAAACACAAAGCGGATGGAAAATGTGTTGTCAATTTCTTGAACAAACTGACAGCACTTACCTTTTTCTTAATGTGTTCTTTATTTCTTTGTTTTGTAAATTTGCAGACATTTTTAACAGACTAGTGTGCAATGGGTGTGTGTTTGATATAAGTTTTAATTCTTTAGATGTGAGAATTTCATCTGAATTTCCTGAAAACAAAATGGTCCAACTCAACAACAATTTTACGAGGTTAACGTAGGGAAAATTACCCTGCTGACTAGTCAAAACATGACTTGAGCTTAGAAAATTACGTAACACTCTGTGCGGAAAAGTATGTGGGGAAACTACGTTTCAGTATCTTTGTAAATCTTACCTGATTCCCAGCGGCGATTTCAAGAAGTTGTATAGTCGATCTCTGTAGCAATGTCGTATCGTCTTTCCTAATTTCTATTATTTTGGAACAGAAATCACGTATGGTCCCATATATATCATTTACATCTCCCGTCTTCTCCAATAAACATAAAACTGCAAATTTATCTCCTCCTTCACTTTTCTGCAGGTGCTTGATTATTTTCCCTGCTGCTTTGTGGCTTAAACCACTCGCAAATCTAAAAAAATACTGAAGATCAAAAGGGTCTACATAACGTAACACATTGTTTAATCTCCAAACTGGAAGGTATTTGCAACGTGTTGCCAATGAATGTGCTGCGTACCATTCAGCAAAAAGTTTGTGGTAGAATCGTACTCCTATTCTGCGGTAGTTCAGGTCATTTTCTGCAGAATCCGAAAAGTATGTAATATCGAGAACGTCTTCTTCTATCAAAATACCTGTGCGAATGTACTGGTTATAAAAGTCTTCGCCAACTCTCTTCTTTATTTGTTTTTTAGGCCAAACAATCTTTTGGTTTTTCCCTGTCAGTCCTTCAAACGCTAAATCGTCTAACTTCTGATGTTTTTTCTCAAATAATTTGTATCTCATTACGTTATCATCTTGCATTTTATTGAACATGTGACTGTGAAAACAAGCTATCATGTGATGAAAGAAACTCGTTACCGAATTGAAATACAATGTATCTTTACTCTCGTGGCTCATATGAGCGTACATTACAAATAACAAGGGAACTTGGCAAAGATCTGCAAGGAGGGAATTGTCACGGATACCTTGTAATATTTTTGAAGCGGCTTCAAAATCATTTCCTACAACTGCTTTTTTGATGTAATGACCCCTTGCATTTCCATCAAAACCAGTCAATCTTACTCTGTTTGTCTGAGCAGAGTAACTATGAGGCAAGCATGAAGACCTCGTTGTTAATATTACTTCCAAATCTTGAAACATTTGTGTTGTAATTACTCTGTTCACATCACTTTCTATGTCGTCCTTATCGGGATATTCATCATAACCGTCGAGCACGATCACTGTAGACTGTGTAATGGCGATAATGCTTTCAATGTCTGTCTCTGTCAGCCGAGAATCACGTGGTAAACAGAATTGTCTTATTGCCCGATATATTGATTTAAGTCCCCCAAGCTGTCGTAAGCGAAGAAGTATTAAAATTTCAACATCTTTTAGAGGGGACATTGAACTACGATTACACCAATCATACGCCAACTGGAGTGTCAGTGTTGATTTACCATATCCCGGTTCACCCTCTAACATTTTTCGTGATGAAGTTAAACGAGGATTTTGGAATATATCATGGTAACTGTTAAGACTTTCCCAAGTTCTACCAGCAATAGCTGCCTCGCCGGAAACTAACATTTCGAGTCCCCCTTCAACGAATACCCGATCCACACAAAATAGTCTGTCCCTGATGTAAGGTATAGGTTGAACTGCATTATACAGATCTGCATATTTTCCTTTAATTTGCTTGAGAAAGGTACGTCGCTTTTCTGAAACAGGGAAAAGAACGTCTGTAATTAAATTAAAATTAATTGATGGATTCATATGTGCATGTAACGCCGTATTTCTAGTAAGCGATCACACCCACACGCTCTTTCAATTACTCGCTACCTCAAAGCTTTTGTTTGCAACTAGTTTCAAAGCCTTTCAAGAATTCAAAACCTGCAACTCGTGTATAGACTTACATATGCGTAAATTCTTGAGAACAGTTACGTTACATGTGTCTTACTTCGACCAGCTAGCTAAGAGCAAAAATTCTTTCAAATTTGACGAAAAATCAAGTAACACCAAGTTTCCACTAAAAGCAACGGGTTTCTGTCTTTAAACCTGATTAAGCCATATATGAAAGTGTTGCCCATTCCTATCTTAGGGTATCGTTTTTACCAGCAAAATTTTGCAAATAAACAAGCCTATCCTTTGGCCAGACACGGTGTACGTTTAGCACAACACACAGACCAACACCATTGCATGGATTCTTTGCCTGCCTTCGGCTAGGAATCAATATAGCCAGAGGGACGTAACAAAGGGATCACAACAAAGTAATAATTTAATGAAACTTTTTACAATTTTTGGGTCCATATCGAACCGGATATCCGACAAGAGTCCATAACCTGGGCGTTTGATATCCTCCCCTTTATCATTTGTAAATAAGTTAAAATTAATAAGTCAAATATTCGTGGTTTTGATAGTATGTCGTGTGGTGTAGTCTTCATCGGCGAGAACTTTCATCCCTGAAATTAAGGGTTATCTTTTCAGTTACTACTATGATCCTCGAGTTAAAAGACGAAGCACTATAGCAGCACTTTTCCATTAGGAAATCCTCCACCTTTAAACTAGGCTTCACGGCTTAGCCGATAGCGTCATGACTTTACTCATTTTTTAACGACAGAAACGCAAAAACAGACTTACCTTGGTATTTCTATCAGGTGTTCACAGCCCAAACAAAGACAATGGTTTACCTTACTTCTGAAAACATCAGAAGTATATGATATCAAGAAACATGTAACGTTCCTCTGTAAATATAAATACTTTTTTAGTAAAGCACGGGACACGAAGGACCTATCTGATGTGTTCGTCGTCCCAAGTATCAATATTTTGGCACATTGGCCTGAAAATTTGTAACTCTTCTCCCGCATTTTTTATTTTACTTTTGTACATAACTTTACTAAATCATTTGGTAACTATTGTAGCCACTTAATTCGATTTTAGTCACCTTAGAATTGGACATACAAATCATTCCCCGAAAGTCTTTTGAAGGTGGATTTCCGGGAGTTTACGGTTTACCTCAGATATAAGTCACTTCATTGTTGGATTTGGATATCAAGTACAAATTTCCGGCGTTCAAGGACCAGAATTTTCTAATGCTCGGTACCGGAGTCCAATAGAAGTGTAAAAGTAAATTTCATGGCCTAAATAGATGATCACATAAAGCAGTAGATACTGATGACATAATGTTACCTTCTATTGTCTCATCAGACGGAGGAACAGACATCATTGTTTCTTCCTGAAAAAGTTGAAAAACATAAATACAACAATTATGAGATTGATCTGAACACAAAACAATATTATATATTGACGGTGGTAGCCAACTTAGAAAGGGAGGAGAACATTCATTTTGATTTCCAGAATGGTGGTAAATACACTACCTGTTAAGTGATTATTATTTAGCATATAGGTTGGAAGTCATAGGGTAGTCACCCTTTACGATGCCGTTGTGATAATCAGACGGTTTTTAGCGCGTATCATTAATGATAACCGTTTTAACATTTGCCGATTCAGTTGGTAAACATATACACACGTGGAAGCAGTTCTTGCTTCTGCCTCATTAACATTCAATTGGTGGTTTTATAATATTGCAAAGTTGTATCCTATTAAAGATGCTTACCTCATTCTCAGGTACTTTGGCTTTCGCTGCCTTTTTCCTTCCTGTAAATTAAATCAAGGCATACATTTTTTTTAGGGAGGCTGTTTTACTCTGATGTCAGATCGATTGATATTATCAGAAGATTATCCCTTGTGGGTTTTTGGATGAATAGCACACTTCCTTTCTTATTCGTGACTGAACCATGGACGTTGATCCTTCCGTAGATATACGGAAGATTCATTTTCCCCTATTTTGGACATAACAGACATTTTTTTGCCCACCTCTTTTGGCTGAAACTTTTACTAAGCATCTAACGCAATGGTTGCCTTAATTCCTTTAATTCTTTACATGCATGAATAATGTATTGAACATCCCTGGATCTGAAGTGTTGCTTTGCATGCGTATCGATTTCAATAAGCAATATGAACAATTGACACGACATAATAATGGTAGGTCTCATCCTCAGCTTTGTGGTATTGTTAGTTTACAATATACACCATCCCTTTCCGTACAAGGCGCACGTGACGTCATTTCACGGGTAGGTGTTCCTAGTGCCCAGTGGTTGTCTTAAACTTATGAAATCTTATTTCAAGGAAAATCTGTACATCAATTGTTTTGAAGACAATGAAAAGAAATGGAGAGCAGACGATTGGTCCATTGTAAGTAAATTTTCAAACAATTGGCAAAGCATTTCTTTGAAAACATTGTTTGAACATTTTGGGGAAATGTTCTGGCAATGATGCTCGTGTATACACACCTATTGACGAGCACCATTCTAAAGCATGTACAACAACCACTTGCAACAAACCCCCAAACACTTATGTTTTCAGACTTTTGTTCAGCAAAGACAGGGCAGGCAATCCTTTGTTATTGAAATTTGGAAAATGACATCTAAATATTTCATGGTTTTTCATTGGGATTTTTCGGTGTTTGATTATTTTAACATTTGTATTATTGATTATTAACATCCATGTAAACTTAATTCGTTTATCAACTGTTAGCCAGTGCTCAAATGAAATATAGGAGTTAATACGCAATTTCATATTTAAAGTTGTTAAAGCAAGGGACTTTCACGTTTTGCACCATACGTAAGTTACTTACCCTATGTGTGTTTTGGGAACAGTGGAACACCAATACTGAGATTGTTTCCAAAGTCAATACTTAAATTCACAAGAGCGAACAATTGGTTAGTAGTGGCTTCTATATCAAAAACTTCCTATTAGAGAGAATGGCCTGCTGGTTCATCAATAAGGCAACAAGCTCAAAACATTTTAGAATTTTTTTTTAAACTGTTTTCAAAAGAAATGCGATGCCATTTTTGGCAAAATGTTTCCAACGAAATGCCATGCTATTTTCTGCCAATGGTTTTGTCAATGATTTGGTAATGCTACTTGTCTGCACAGGGCTAGAACAAAGATGGTTTTTCGGAAAGTTTGAATATGTAAAGAACCTTAAACGCAATTTAGTCCTAAAAGTGAGGTCTAGAAATGACTAAGGAAACACTTAACAATAGTGAGTTCTGTGTCAAATTGTTGGTCTACCCTCATGCTGCTATACATATTTCCTATCTGTGAAAAATGACTGATATCGACTGCCATTGTTCGGTGGTTGCGCATGCCGCTCCATTTCTTCACCTTGCTTTCCAATGTTTTAGTCAACAAATTTTGACGATTCCTTTATTAGAATGCTTCGCCATAAAAACAATAATAAGTAAAAATGAAACTAGCAGTTTTCCCTTCCCGCTTTTCGAATTTAATCTGAGCCTCTCCATTGAATGAATATGCCTAGTTATTAAAATCCGGGGAGGGGGGGGGCAAGTACCGGATTATGTAAATCCATCGGCTATTCATGCTTAATACATGTAACCAAATTTCCCACTTACCTCTGAAAATGTATAGTGCGATCAGTAGGCCTATTAAGATGAGAACGCCCAATGGTGCAAGAAGAAGGGGGACCAGTAGAAAACCTGGTTCTTTAGACTCATCTGTTGGTTTTTGTATAAAAAAGAATTGCGTGTTCTTTGTGCACAAACTAAAAGTATTGTTGTCGCGATAATACCATTTTTCCACTTACAATGTAAGTACTCAGCTTGCTTGAACATTACCCGTTATGTAACCAAACAATATTGGCGTTGATTGTATCACGAAGTAAATAAAATCAGTTGCAATCTTAATCACAACTCCTCCAGTCCTCAAACCTTTTTTTACTGAATTCAATATAAACGTCTGTAAACTATATTAGTCAGTTTCTGAATTTAATTGTAGGCTATTTACACATTTTAGACAAGGGTAGCGAATATCAAAGATAATCAAACCATCACTGAAATAATTTAAATCATAATAAAATGATGAATCTTCATCTTTGTGTTCCTTCTTCTTCCTTTCCATTCTTGTATGCTTTTCTATTCATGCGCCTTTTTATTGATTTTACAGTGCATCATAGAGGCGGAATTCAAATACCAAGCAACACATTCATGGAAGTTGTGAAGAATCTTGACATTGTTATCGAATAGACTACGGAATCAGGAGGACAAATAAATTGCGCAAAAAAGAAAACGAAAATATATATATATATTTTTCACATGTTAAATTTGACCTAAAATGTTTGGTTTGCGGTCCTTCTTAAAAAGTGCATGTTAAGCATTTCAATGACATAGAATGTTACGTTTTCTTCTTTCAACTAAAAAAAGGGCATAAAATAAATAAACAACATTTTTTTTACAATTATACAGGCTTAATAAATAAGACTACGTTCTGCTTGTAACGTATTGTTTATGTCACGAAAAGTAGGAAACCTTTTAACTATTGAATGTAACTTGATATTGAATTTTATTGTGATTCTGCTTATCATTAAATTGTATTAGGGGCGATAGGAACACGGAGATACGTAGTAATAATACATTGCTCTTTGGTTACCTCCCCCTCTTATCATTGGCTGCCAAAAACTCTCAATCAATCAATTGAAAAACTCCTGCTGAAAGTTGTTTTAAATTTCGCGAAAAAGCACAGAGAAGCAATATTAGCTGCAATATTCTGGGATTTAAGGTAAAATTTTCCGGGGAAGTCTTCTAAGAAATATGATGGGGTGAGGGTAAATAATGTTTCTTTCCCTGTTATGATCCTGATTTTAAAGTATAAAGATATATAAAATCAACATCTTTTTAAATTTTATACACCGCATAAAATTCCGGAGACTTCAACTACAACGACGAGTTTCGAAGATTAATATTTTCGAATATTGAAAATAATGAAAACTGAACTCTAAACAACCCATGTCTAGGCAAAGGTCATTAAGATGTACCAAAATATTATCAGCGTACGCACCCATCGTAAAAAGCAGATCAAATTTTGTTGAGAGCGTCAATACATCTGTGTTTGTTGCAGATATTCGGCATTCCAATGTAATTCTTTCTCGCAGTTTTTCTTCGATCCGATATTTCATTGAGATGCGTACATCAAAGAGGTTGCCGTCATTGTTTACTCCTACTTCACGGTCAGTGAACACAATAGACGAATCTTCACCTTCATTGAATGTCCCAATTTCAATATGGACCAATGGGCGAATTCCTGACACTGAACAAGTTATACTACCTTCTTTTTCTGCTCCTAATACACAGTACTGGTATTTGTTGCAACCCGTGACAAGTGGAGTTCCTGGAACTGAAAAACAATATTTTTGATATGGAAAAAGGGTGAAAGCCTTAAAAACGTAACTGAAATGCAATCAGCGTGTTCATTTTAATAACATGGTGTTTATAATTTTAAATTTCAAAATTAATTTTTTGATCATTGAGCATTGAGCATTGATCTTAATGGAAACTATTACAAACAAAAAATAAAAGATAAATAAACAAATAAAGATACATTTAACTCCCGTATCTCAAAGCGTGTAGCTGTTAGAGGTCGAAAGCTCTGGTAAATTTGTAAAATAATATTTATTCGAGACAATTAAGTCTTCTTCAAGTTGCAGAACTTGATTAACAAATCACTTTTTTGTATTGTTTTTACTTTTGTTGACTTTCTTTTTTGATGAATATCTTATTCATTTAAAGTACAGTAATCCTTTGCAAAGCAGTGTCAAAACACTTTGTTTACCGTGTTTTTATCAGATTCATGTAAATATTTTTAAACAACTGTTTAGCCGCTTTGAAATTGGACAGAGTCATGCTTTTTCATCAAGGAAATAATGTCCTTGAGCCTATTGAGAACCCACGTTAGTCTACACGTTGATGAAGATATTTTCAACGGTTGCGGATTGTCCCTGAAGTGGGAAAAATTGCATATTTATTTAAAAAGAAATTATATGATACATTGTACTAGTTAAAAACGTGGCACCTGGCGGCACGATGTTAAAATAAATTTTGCTTTCTTTGACGGCTGTCAATGGGATGCTAATGAAGCAAACTAAGCTATGAACACTCCCTGATTAACAATGGCTTCCCACAAGTTTGGAACCAACTTCAACATTCTCTTTTGCATCCAAGGTTGCGTGGTGAAGTGGTTAGAACAGGGAGGTGTTAACAGTAACACCTCCTCTGTTAGAACATCTTACTTGCACCATTTTGGTTTGGAGTTCGACTCCTCGCCGGGAAATACCGAAGACTTTATAAGTGGAACGTTCAGCCCCTGTGGGTGGTGCTAAGTTTAAGCAATGGAGTGAAAAATGAGAAAAACAAGCCATTGAGCCACAAGAGGGAAAAAAAAAGTCTTTGGTCCAAGCTAATCGGTTGAAAACTATGCGGCACAATCCAACAAAACTAACGCACTACATTTTAATCTACTCGTAGCTCTCGAACGATTTAATAATTTCTTTCCTTTTCAAAATAGTTGGGTAAACACTATTTGGGAAGGGGTAGCTTTCAGCTGTAAATTTGGAACAAATGATGACGGTAGTAGTTCCTTTTATAACTAGGCTTTGGGGTACTTGATTCGAAGTTTAAGCGACCAAGAAAGAAGAAGGTGCCATTTGGCCGACAAATATCAGCTTTCTGTCTGGTTAAAACCGATGGAACGATTTGGACCTTAAAATTTGATTTTTAGTGCCTTGTATAATTAAAAAAAAAAGTTAAAATGGTAAAAATGACCTTCATTTGTTTCGCAAACAGAAGAACTTCTTCTGAACTGGAGATTGTAGAATCGATTATAAAAGAAAGGGAAAATAGTTGGGTAAAATCTATTTTGGAAGAAGTGTCCGATCTGGGGAATATTTTAACGAAAAAAACAAATTTGTTTTCAGTTGAGTAAAGTCCGCGTGTTCTTTGCAATACTGCACTAGCGGCATACGGAACCAAAGACCGGGCAAGTTTTCGCTCAGGTTATACAATCCCTTTTTAAGAGTGTTGGGCAATATTGTGAGTAAGAAATTACAAAATACTCCCGTAACCTTTCAAAATAATAACGATGTACTGGGAAAATTTATTTTAAAATTGTGTTTGAAAAAAGCTTAATGCAAAGAACTGAAGTGGTAAATTAAACACCGATTGATATTTCTTCTAGTTCTTAAATTCCTCTTAAGCTAAGCTATTATTGTATGATGGATTTTACTTGGAGATGTGTTGCTTTTTTAAAGATTTTCACTTGAATTAGTCCTTCCTGTTCATTTTTGTAGTGATTGTCACTTGGAGTAGTCCTTTTAGTTTTCCCGAACATGTTTTAACTATATAGGCGAATTCGTCCTACAACACTTTATAAAAATACGCAAAATAATGTTTAGGGTTACTGACAATTCAGGACATACCAAACACTTATTTGCCATTTTGTCTTTATCTATCATAGAAATTATATAGAAATTAAATATTGAGTACCTACCATAAATAGTAACACTATATAGAGACCAATCCCCGGAAAAATCGGATTCATAGGCACATTGATATACTCCTTCATGTTCCACGTCAGCGTGACGTACCATCAGGGATCCATTAGGGTTCAGTTCATAACTATTAAAACGAGTCACGGAAACAGTCTTGTCGAAGAAAGCTGCGTACAAAATTGGCTCAAATGTATTTTTAAGTTCATGCGATTTCTTCCACACAACCATATTAATTTTCTTCTCTGAACATTCAAGCACAAACTTTGATTTTCGCTCAACAAATTTTTGAACTGGCGTGAACCAAGGATAAAGTTGTGTGTTGTTTTCCACAAGTATGTAAGCATCGTTAAAATTAAGTATTTGAGGTATAGAATCCGCTTTACAAACCAGAAGACTTAGCACCGATGTGAAGTGAAACACTTGACTTGTTGTCACAACTGTAGTCGATGTGATCCCTTGTTGAGAAATGCTTTTTGTAGATGTAAGATTTCCTTCTCCATAAGGTGTCCTATTGAACCATTCAAGTGCAATTGGTGGTTTTGCCTCCTTCACGAAGCACGTTACCTCGGAAATGTTGATGAATTTTAAAATACACACAGTCAGCTCAAGACTACATCCTTTTATAAGGGGCCGAAGAATAGAAGGTCGCACTAAGAAACAAAGAGAAAACAGATCTATAAATACAACAATCCAGATTGTTGTAAAAGGGAAAATAATTTGGTTACGGTTCTTCAGAAGAATATTCTCTTCACCTTTCAAGGTAAAATGTACGTATTTCTTACAACATGCAGAGATGTTCATTCTCTTAACATTATTAAAGCCAATAGTGGCCTAACACTGCTCCCCAAATCAGTACAAATAGTTTGGAAAGGCCCAATGTACTTGCTCATATTCCACTCCTGAATTTTCCCAAAGAAACAATATTAAACATAAATGGATGGTAAGTCATTTGAAGATGTTCCAACTTAAATCTTCAAAGACGGGTCAAATTTTACCAAGTAACCAGTTGTTCGATTTTCTTTTCTTTTACAAAATGCCTCTCATGCATTTGTCACATGATTTCGAAATAGGCTACATGGATGAAACGGCACAACAGGATTAGATATTAAGCGTAATGCATCCACTGAAAAGAAGTTTTTAGAGATTACAAAGGACTGCTTTACATCGAAGAAACCTGTGACTGAAATCGGTTACAGCAATTTTCTGCTCACATTCCGCTTACACTAGGCATATATCCACAACTTTGAGGCGCATGATTACCGACTTTCCGACACTATATTGAATACACCTTCTGCTTTTTAGCGTGCTCAAAAAACTGCGAAGTTGAGCAGTTCCAGCCTTTCTTGCTAATTCACCTTAGCTATGAGTTTGAGTTGAGTTGTTTGAGCTTCTTTTTCCCCACAGTTTAAATATACTACAATACACTACAATCGGCACTGTATATTAACCTATCGCACCGGCAAGGATATGCTTCAGCCAGGGGCATAGCCAGGATTTTCTTGTGGGTGGGGGGGGGGGCAGGGGGGCAAAGTTGACTCATCGTCCCGAATTTTGACCGACAGGACTATCTAAGCGGAGCGCCACCATCAGTTGGCGCGGAGCGTAGAAGAAAATTTTTGGTTTTAGAAACCCCTCAGATGGCAGGAAACGGCACTTTCCGAGTGTTTTATGCTGCATGTACAGAACCTGGAAATATGGATCTCATTTCTGAAATTTCACAATTAATGCAAAAAAAAGAAAAGAAAATCAATCTATGAAAAATGTTAATACATGTTTCTAAGCGGAGCCCTACCATCGATTGGCGCGGAGCGTACCAGGAAATTGTTGGCTTTACAAACCCCTCAGATGGCCGGAAACGGCACTTCCCGAGTTTTCTAAGCAAGAATATGTTCAGCCCAACTTCGAAATTCCCTCCGCTTCTTAATTGGAACACTTGAAAAATACTGAGGGGCTGAACATACCTTTAGACCCCTCTTTTTCATTTTTCATCGCCGCCACTGGTGTGCGGCATTTTCTTGAGGGAGCGAAGCGACTAAGTGAGGAGCCGATCGACCGAACGGGGAGAGGGTGTGGTTCTCCCCCTCCTACCCCACGGAGATTAAATAAAGTAAATTTTTGCAATTTTACATCAAAATTGAGCGTTCTGGTGAACACCTAAGCTGGAATTTGTGGACATTTTCAATCTTGTATCAATGTTTTTCTTATTCCCTCGAGAGTTAGTGTGTGGCTGTAAGAGGGTTACTGTACGAGTCAATGGGGCCCAAGGGAATTGTGTTGCACTGAAACAAAACGGCTACTCATAAGGCTTACATTGGCTAAACCAGCGGAATTGATATTTTGCCCTGAAAAAACGCCAAAACTCCATTTAAATAAAAAAAGAAAAATAGAAATATTTAGGTCTGGGCGGGAGTAGGTACAAACCCTATGAACCCCCTGGCTACGGGCCTGTCTCCCTGGGTGTCCCACTCCCCTTCTGGAATTTTTTGCTGTCTCGAAGAGCTTAAATGCAATATGGTGCTATATTTTGTTCTTTTTATACTAGATTCCAGTGTTCTCCACAGGAAGTTTTAGAGGGGCGACACGCCCTCCTAGGGAAATTGGCCGCCCCTCCAAAATAGATGCCGCTCTCCAAAAAATGCAGCTTCCGTATTTAGTTCATTGCTTCATTACACATATACAAGTCATAACTGGAAAAATGTGTTTCCCTCCAGGCTTGGCGCCAGGAATAGACTGCAATCTGTGTGCCTTTATCGTTTCATTCCGTGACCCAGTAACGAGGGTGGGGATGAAAAGAGTCTCAACATTTTCACCAAAAATTAAAAGAATTTTGGTATCTTTTCACAAGATTAACTCTTGCACATTTGATTGTAAGCTAATTATGAAAATATCATCGATGGTTGAATAGTTAACCTCGTCCATTCTATTGGCGGGGCAGTTCACGTTTTCCACTCTCAAGCAATATTGAATATTCTTTTCCGGTGAAAGAAATGTGACTGACCCTTTTAAAGATGATTTATCTGTTTTAATGCGATAGTAGTCTAAAATTGTGCCTATGTTTTACTTTAGGAGGCATTCAAAGAATAATTAGGTCATTTAAAAAAAATTAGAAGTTTATTCGAAGACCTAGAATTTTTATACTTGGAAACGTAGACCATTTCGAAGAACACTTCTACTTTCAAAATGGCCGCCTCCACAAAAGATGAAAATACCGACGAACAAATCAGACCTCCGATGTTTTATTGTGTTTCCCCTAAAGTAAATGCAGTGAAACTATTTTCAGAGACAACGCGGTCGACGTTCTTTGAATGTGTGGAAAAATGGAAAGATTTAGAGGGTGAACATACTGTAATAGAAAGAAAATTCCCCGGTCAACAACAGGATTGCGCTAACGTTAAATAACGTTAGGCTAGTAAGCGCTAACGTAACACCCATTAATTGTGGATTCTACAGGGACCCGCTACTCAAGGTTTACTGACAACATCCTGAAAAATAGGGGAGTTTTTGGACAGCACAGAGACTGACGTTGGTGATCAGGGATGTAGGTAGAAAGATGTAAGTGTGGGGCATAAATCTTGAAAATACCTAGGCCCAGACCTAGCTTAGACCCACAGGCTTACATCTAGTCTCAAGGCCTAGGCCTAAGTATAGTTAGGCCTAGTCAGCTCTGCTGGCTTGAGGTATATACAACAATTTGGCAAAAACACACTTCTCAGATAGCAGAAATGGCCCTTTCAGTGTCTTTTCTCTGTTTAACATCCTATATCTAATGTCATTCTGATTTAGGCCTAACTTTAGATTAGAGTAGTGACTGAGAAATGGGAAGACCAAACAACTGCATTACGTAGTCATAAGAACATGTGATCAGGACTTGCAGCCGGAAGCTGTGGGGTTAGAAGCCTGACTTGGTTATATCGAAGACGACTTTAAAAATGGAACCTACTGCCATTATGCTTGGTGCTCAGCATAAGTAATGAAGTAGGAAAAACAAACCAGTGAGCCACAGAACAACTTTGTGTGCTGCTAAGGATGGTTTTTGCTATTGTGCCAATGTGTGGTGTGTATGAAGTAACCATACAGCTTTGGTTGATGTCACAATTGAACAACAATGTGTGTTTTTTAGCATACATCAGTGTGAAAATCTTAATAACAAGATTAAGGCAGTTTGAAAAATCATCTAAAAAACAAAAAACAAAAACAGCTTAGCTTGTGCAAATAAAAAATTATGAACACTATAAGTACACATTCCTAGCGATATGTTAATAATCTGTGCATATTAGTTGCGTATCTAGAATGAAATACACATTAGCATGAATCAGACCAGTCAAAATTTATGAGGTGCATAACCTAATTTTGTAATTTTAAGCCCATAGCAATATTGCTGAGGTATACTGTATGTACGTAGTATCTTTCCATGATGCTCAGCCAGCAGACGGTGGACTGATGTGCCTCCAGCCCCACAGACGATTTGTGACTGCAGGTGCAACATTACATTTATCTCTCACCAATTGAGGTAGAAATTTAGAAATTTCAAACTTACTGTTGGCTAGGCTACAATAAATCCAAACGTGCTCAAAATATGAACAAATAGGCTGAATCATATTTAGAAAAAAAATTGAAATGTATAACTCTACATGGTGAATGCCTTGCAGTAATGATTTTGATGTTGCAAATAGTAGGCTTATATAGGAATTTTCTGAAAATAAGTTGAAAGATTTTATTATCAAAATCTGATTTGAATTATGTGAAGAAAGAAGTATTTTTTCAACTCAGTACCAGATTTGCTATTCCTTTTACATAATTTTTGCAGGGCTGTAGTCGATTCCAACAAGCTCGAGTCCAAGTCCGAGTCCAAGTCCAAAAGCTCAAGTCCGAGTCCAAGTCCAAGTCCAAGGAGCTCGAGTCCAAGTCCAAGTCCGAGTCCAGTGCTCTCGAGTCCAAGTCCGAGTCCAAGTCCGAAAGTAGTAAAACAACAATAGTATTTTCTGGTAAAGATCTAGGCTTATGGTTGCTATAGCTGTATGAACAGGGACAAACTTAGGCTCAATTCCTGATTCAGTCTAGGTTTTCCTGTACTTGGAATTGGCCTGGAATGGTCCTGAAATTGGAACTGGCCCGGAATGGGTTTCAACTGGACCTGAAATCAAAGCAAAGCCCATGCACTGCAGCTGAGTCCACTTATCTGGCTAAATGAAAATTGTGCCTCTCTTACATACTAAGTAAACAGTAGCTCATATTTTTCACTTAAAATCAGCAAATTGTCTGGGAGAAATGCCCCAACCTGGGGATGTTTACAGCAGTGCATGGGGTCCTGATGAGAATGCTCAAATATACTCTGGAATTTTGTAAGTCTTTTTGTTGGGGTAATGGATTTTTTAAGTTGTCCTGGAACTACAGGCTAGCTAGAGAAACACTGTGAAAATACAGTCTGGTTTTAAATTTGTAAGCCAAAGGACATGCTGTTTGAGAATATGGTACAATATAAAGGCTATATTGGTGATTATGCAGGAATTGCATGAAGGGTTTCCAATAGTGGGAATGCACTCAGTGCTTAAAGCAACCTGAAACCAATTTTGGGAGGGCACATCAAATATTTTAAAATAACAGAGGCATCAGCAGGGCTTTAATTATACCGCCTGTCTATAGTTAGTTTGTTAGTCAGACAGAGTTTTACGGCCCAGTTTCCAACCTATTGGTTCAAGTCGAGCTAAAGCTATACTGCAGACATCTGGTTGTATGGACATTCCCTTAGTAGCTGTTCTACTAGCATTAAGCCCACAAAGCTATCTCTGGACAATTCCATATATGCATGCAAA
Source organism: Holothuria scabra (assembly GCA_037179385.1). Lineage (NCBI taxonomy): Eukaryota > Metazoa > Echinodermata > Holothuroidea > Aspidochirotida > Holothuriidae > Holothuria > Holothuria scabra. Next base: position 10,813,261 of record CM074179.1, read on the forward strand.
ACCAGCTGCCATATTGCCCATTTGTCTTCATGAATATCATGTAGTGCAGCACACATATATATATACAGAGGCTAATGAAAGTTGCACATATGTTACTTGTTAGGACCAACAACAAAACAACATTGTCATACTGTACTGTACATTATACTGTTCAAAGCATTGTACAGTATTGACATACAACCTGTAAATGATCCGACTCGCAGATGGCCTGACAAGCTATTTAGGTAACTTTACCGGCCACCATATTAACTGTTACTTGCTAGTTTTTTACCTGGCTGTGTCTAGTCCATGGGAAGCATGAGGTGGAGCAATTGTTCCAGCAAGGTGGAGGAGGTATGATGATGAAAACCATACAACGTGTCAACAGGCTAGGCAGGAATTCGAATAGGCCTATGTACGTAATGACGTAGTAATTTAGATACTGAAGTAACATAGTAGGCCTTTTCCTAGGCCAATGTACAATTGCGTTGGTTTGGCAGCCGGTTCAATAGTGTTAGTGGCTCTGGAAGGTATGATGGTCTCATTAGAACTTGTTAGAAACAAAGCCACAAAGGCAACTTGGCTATAGTCGAATATGCATAACTTCCAGGTCAATTATAAGGTATGTTAAAAATACAGTGTAAATTGTTTGGAAGCCTTGTCAATAGATCTCACACAATTTTCTCGCAGAACTAGTGCCACCTGTACAAACTCTCTGGGGCATAACTGTAATTGCTATACCTACCACAGTAATTAATTTTTTTTTGGGTTGTGCCCCCTATACTGTGACCTGCATCTAAGAAGCACTATGACTGTGTGATGCAAAAGGCCTAGGAAGGTTACTATTACTAATTCAGACCATGCAGGTCTAACATTTGTTTGAAATGGATTAGATGTATGTGAAGAATGTCTTTGAAGTTTGATGGTTGATTTTGTGACATTGACAATCACCTTCCTGTAGGCCTAGGCCTTTAGCTACAAACTCTCCTTGTTGATCCACACATGATGCAAAAGCCCAAAGTTGCCTAGTTAACTGGTCCACCCAAAGGTGCTTCAGTCCAGTGCGCAACTAACTTTGTGCAGCTGGGCAACTGATTTTAGTAGCAAGCCTGTTAATTTCCAAGTACTAGGAGGCGCCGGGAAAGCCGGACTACCGTACAAAAACCCACAAACATTGAGCAGGAGGACTCCATGTGAATATGCACATGCATGTACAACACAGTATTGGTACACGACAGCCCTGGAACAGCTAGACCACCTGACCACTTTGCCACTCCATGACCCCACATAATGCATCACCCCATGATTATAAACCCTCATCAAAATGTTATGGTAAACAATGTTCCAGAAATAAAGGGCAAGCGCAGTTGCCGCAAATATTATTTTGAAGCAACAGCTTAAATGTCACAATAATCCCCTTATTTCTTTTCAAAGCATCTTTTATAACATTTTAGGACCCGCTACATATTGCATACTCAAGGTAAATTAAGCAGTTACTCTTACAAAATTTCACATTTGAGTACAAAAAATACTGTAACATATAATAACATATAATTCCAAAGAGTCATCTCATGAAACAGGACAGTATTCACTACTTCAAGTCGGGGCGACTGCTCTTGCCTTATATGTTGTAAAATTTAAGCTCTATTGTTGTGTATTTACCTGACTTACATATTGTTAGTATTGCAAACTTCATATGAAGATTCAGCAGAAGCCAACAGGTTATTTATCGAACTATCTTACAGTATCCCAAAATAATTAACAAAGGCAATAAGTTCCTTTGCAGAAGTAGCAAAATGAGCAGCTGTGAAACCCATGCAAACTTTTTGTAAAATTTGTATGAAAAAAAAAAGAAACAGGATGCAAAAAGTATACAGGCCCATCTTTGGAATCCATAACAACAAAGAAAAGGATTTCAGAAGATTTACTGACAATGCTGCAAGGCGCAAGGCACAGCCAGACCATGTTCGTTGTTGCTAATTTAACTATTTTTAGGAGTCTCATATGCCTTCCCTCGCATTTTTATGGCATTTGTCTAATTTTTGAGGGACAAGGAAAATTTTAGGGTTGTTCCCCAGAGCATGGCACTGAAAGAAGAGTACCATGTTGTAGCTGTTTTATGTTAAACACTGTTTACATAATATTATGCAAGAAACAAACTTCATGCGAATCATGTTAACAACTGGCATGTGACACTTGAAAATTATCAAGTTACATAAAGATATGCAGCCCAATATAGTCCTGTATACTACATTAAGGATAATAAAGCCCAAGTATATGTTGAGTGCTGGGGTTTTTGGTGGATCGATCATGAAATTATAAAGAAATAAAGAAACAGAGAAAATTACTGCCGGACTTGAAGGACTCAACTTCGAGTCCAAGCCAAAGTCCAAGTCCAGAGAGCCCGAGTCCGAGTCCAAGTCCAAGTCCAGAGACCCCGAGTCCAAGTCCAAGTCCGAGTCCAAGAAAAGTGGACTTAAGTCCGAACTCGACCTCGAGTCCGGACTCGAGTCCTACAGCCCTGAATTTTTGACAAATTTTGTGACCAGTGATTTCCACCATTAACTTAAACTGTGGCAATACCTGAGATGTCTTTGAGAAAATTCATAATGGCATCAGACTTGTGTCTCAATTACTGCATGGAAAAGTGATTTAAAAGTGTTTCTGTGGTGTTTAATTTAAAAATAAACCTATCTGTAGGCTAGTGTAGAATAGGTATGGTATGTTGAAAGAACTATAATTCATCCCATTTTCTCTCTGAGTGATTAAGTGACAAGAACTTCAGTGGCACAAGTGGCAATTAGTTGTTTTTATAATCTCTTAGTTTTAGAACCAGTGATTGTTGTCTGCATTCAGGCCACCACTTTCCCCAACAATGATTTCAGCATCTTCAGTATAACTGGAGATGCCTGAATACCATAAACTTAATTGGCAGCTCTCCTTTTTAACATTTCCTTTGGAGTTGCTATTTCAAAAACCAACTCATGAACAGCAGACACAGTTATTGCAGAGACACCGTAGACTAGCACTCAAAAAACACTGGTCATTGGGTGATTCACCGTACAAACTAACAAAATCAACCCTTGAAAAAATTCCAGAGAGCAAAAAAATATGTTACCAAAATTGTCCCTAGGATCTTTCAGAATCTGCTGTTGCTCTCTTTTAGTAAATTATCTCCATTGAAAGTCTCACATTCAAAAATAAATATTTAAGACCCATGAAAAATGAATTCTACCTGTCCAACTTCCATCTTCATAGGACATTCCTGAACTGAGATATAAAATGTTGAAGTTTATTCACTCAATTTAAAATGGTACATTGCTCAACAATTTGTGATGTCATTGTTCTACTACTCAAATTACAGTCTTTGTATTTCTTTGTTTTTTCTAGAACTTACTGCACCTTGTACCAAGGTGTCATAGAACTGTTACTCTTATGAGGTGATGTAATAAATTAAGCCCTCTCCATGCAAGATGTTATGTAAGAAAACAGGCAGAGTTCAAGATTTTTAAAACATTGTTAATTTTAAAGGGAAACAAAGCAGGTGATGAGCTTTACAACAGAGTAAGTCACAAATTATTGTGCAACGAACCGATTTGTTTTAAGTGGCTATATGTCAACATTTTATATCCCAGCACAGGAATGCTCTATGAAGATGGGAGTTGGACACTTAGAATTCATTTTCCATGCCCTTATCTAATATATTTTTTATTTTTTTGACTTGAGGTACACTTTAAAACTTTTGTACCGAGTTAACAAAATAAGTACAGTACTGCAGGACTGTGTGGGAAATTCTTTTCCGGGACAAATAGGACTACTTATACATTTTCAGTAATGTCTGTTGAAATCTTAAACTTAGTGAAAAAAGATGCTCAGTTCAGGATTGAGGTTAAGTTTAAAGAAATGATATTGCTCCATTCACTCTAGAAAACATGCAAGGGCAGTATAGAGCATGAGGACCACAAACGCAGGAGGCATTGGGCTTCGACGTTGACAGATAAGTCAAAGTTTAAAATATGCAGAGACTTTTGAAATATGCACACTAACTTCTCTGCGGCAGCTGCTCTCGCTGTTCATAGGTCCATAGCCATATTTCAGTAAATATGCCTTACGGACGTTAAAATACTTGTTACTTGTAGCTGGTTGGTAAATTTGCGTGAACAACCTGTTGTAGTTCACACGACATAACACGTGTGTAAAATAGTTTGTGCAGGGGCTGAGATGGGTACCCGGACGATTAATAAAAATTTGTTTATCGTGTAAATTGTGTTCATATTCAGTTAACCATATAAATGTGCTTGTTGGCTGTGAAAGCTACAAACTTCAGAGGTTAAAGAGCAGCTCCCCGAAACATAATTTGAAACAACACCTAAACATGACAGTTTCCTTCTAATTTCTCTTAGAAGTATCTTTCATCATATTTTCAGACTTCAGTATTGTAAATTCAGGGTAAATCAAGCAGTAAATCACACATTGAAGGGAAATAATGTTGTCACATGACTCCAATTGTAAAACAGCACAGTCTACTACATTACTTCAAGTTGAGGTGACTGCTTTTGCCCTTTAATTCTTAAAAGAAGATCACATCAAGTTTTGAAAGGTTAATTTCATACTTATGTTCAACATTACAGTGAAATTTGCTTTGAAAAACAAAGAGGAAGAAATCATTCCTGAGTGAGGACGTGATAAAACCTCTTCTGCCCTGAAGCCTACTTTGGAACACAAATGTAGCGACTTCTTTTACCGATATTTCAAGGAATACATGTCTGAACTTTGAACAGAAATTGCATCATATTGTGCAGATTTGGTTCTCCTTTCACTTATGTAAATTAAATTTCTGCTTAAACTTCCCCTTTATGAATCTAGTATCTGCTACCTAATCGGGTAATGAAAACGGGTACTGGGTTCCGATTTTTTGATACCCGATTCAGCCCTGGAGCGTACATGTTCAGGCCAGTAGCCCACAATGTAGACCGGACAATGCCCATTGAAAAGGTCAAACAAGTTTCTATTGTCTATTTCCAATTATTTTATTTGAAATGGAAAGAAACCACTGGGTTCAAGGTCGACCTGAACCAGTGTTGTCAGAAGCAGGAAAGCAGTAAAAGCTGAAAAAGAGGAGTTTTCCAACTGTTAAGGTGTTACAACTTAGATACACTCTTGTTTTAGTGGGTCGAAAAAAAATCTTTATCTTCTCTTAAATAGTCCTCATAACAAAAATGGCGGGAAGGTGCGGACTGTTTAACAAAAAATTTCCTAACGGGCTAATGATAGCTCTAATGCCTGACCTGATCCCTAACCCTTATAAAGAACACAATTGATACAATACAATGGCAACATCCAATCAAGAAACCCATCCACCCCAAATGTCCAGGGCAATTTCTAAAAAGAGCAAGCATGTTACACAAATAGTTAGTACGATGAGATTTAACGACACACCAACACAAATGTGTAACATAGTGTCAGTCAACTCAATGAACAGTTAAAAGTTTAAATTTATTTTCATGTATGGTTAAAGCCAAATTTGGAGTCCCTTCAGTCGCCTCCTACGACAGGCGGGAAATACCATGGGTATATTCAACAACCCCCAGCCCATAGGGAAATAGGAAGATGTATTGGATAGAGGGCACTCTTCAAACTGAACTTTGTTGTTTGCTCCCTGGGAAATGTACTTTTGACTGTGCTTATGTATAATATTTTGAGCCCTGTAAGTCCTTTGAAACACAATTTGTTAACCCACAAAATTAACCAACAAATACACTCAAGAGCTTATATTCCCAAACACATAAATGAACATTTTAGTAGAGGGCGATGTTTAGCAGTCTACGTTTTTTATTTGAGCGTATAGCTATGAACATTCTGAACAATCCTGCCAAAATTCATGTCAATCGGAGTAACACAATTGGAGTTATTACTAGTTAATTAAATTAGATGGCGCCCTTCACGTGCTTCTAACTTTAATGCCCCATTTCTCGGTAATGTGCAACATTTGTGACTGTGAACAAATATATGTCATTTGTAACAGCATTTGACATGAGAATTCACCCTTTTCATGCCCACCCTCTGAGGTGGATCACGGAACCCAATTTAGAAGCATATATTTGACCTATGGCCCACTGTCTAGAATTGCCCAACGAAGGGCCACTCTCCTAACGGGGGAGGGGCAGGGTGGGTAGCGACCCCAAGCCCCAACAGCCAGGATGCCGTCGATGAGTTGTTGAGGGAGATTTGAAGAAAACCTGTGCACTATACCTGCCATTGCGAGTCATATACGACATAAAATTTGTATTTGCTAGAGGAAGATATTTCCGCACTGATTTAACCGTGGAAAAGCGGGCGAAAATTTTGGGGTTAGGCTACACTTAAAAGAATCTGTACGTATTTAAAGCTTATATAGGTCAATTGTCCCGGCATTTGGGCCCTATCGTTCACAACTTATTATGTACTTCCTTCTTCGAGTCCGCACGACTGACACAAGAGACTATTAACTAAGTTTAGCGAAGTGAGATGAAATTCCCGACATGTACATTAATCCATTTGTTCTACTTATTAATTTACTTGAAAGGATTGGAAGGGTTTGTACTTTATTAGCCCTAGGTAACGGAACTGAGGAAGAGTGTTTAAAGCGTACCGAACATTTTGGGTTTTATCGCAGAAATAACTATTTGAAAGCCAAAATAACTAAACTGACCATGGGAAGGCGACAGATTATTCCCGACAGGGGGCCGGCCATGCCAGCGACCACAATTTCCGACAGCCCCTATGTCGAGGGTGTTGTGAGAATGGGATATGAAGGAGCCTAACTATCCCATGTCTTTGCAGCCTGGGGCACATTTTGCACAATATCACTTAATATTTTAAAAGCCGAGTTGCGCACTGATAGTGTTCTTTGAGTCTGAATCGTGAAATTGCAAAGCTCGCGAATCGCGCGAAAATTTTTGGTAGGCTTATAAAAATAACATAGCCTATGTAACCATTAAGAACAAAAAGAAAGAAATAGAAACTGAATGGGTTGTAGACCGTATCGGGGATAACATTCATTGAGTCGAAACCACCTGGAATACCCGATAAAATAGCCAAACTATGCTCCGTGAGTCGCTCACCAACTGACCTATCGCATGACACACACAAGAGAACAGCAACTTAGGCTTTGTGATATGGGATGAACTTTACGACCTCGACATAACCTGTGTACTCTGCCTACCTGTTACTTGGTAAGGTTGACAGGACTTACACTCTCTAGATATACGGAATGAAGGTATTGAAAAAACTGGAGTGAATCTACAGCGCGCGTAACGCGCCGAAAATTTGGGGTTCTTATTAGGGAAATCGTCCCTTGAGAGCAGAGAACAGGTAAACCATCGGCGAGACTAGTCGCCGTCGGGAACTGCATACTTTATCGTAACGACTAAGAGCCCCCTCCCCCCCCTCCCCCCCTCGGAAAAATTGTAAAAAATGCCCCCGATTCCCTCCCTCCTCTTGCCGATTATCTTCTTTTTTATTTATTTATTTTTTGGGGGCTCTCCTTCACTTTTTCAACATCGCCCATTGCGTCCCCAAAATTTCTGTGGAGGGCACTCTGTCCCCCTCCCCCGCTGGCTACGCTAGTGGCTACATCGATTGACTCTACTTAAAGTATGCTCAGGAAAACTAAGAAAGAGGGGTCAACTTAAGGGGTGGTTAGCCCGTTTTACTTTCGTGAACAGATTGGAGGAAGAACTAGCACGAAAAAGTCCTTTGAAGAGATGGGGGTTTCTAAGTATAGAATATGCAATGTGGGCTCATGTTTCTGCCTTTGTAGGTAGCAAAAAAGGAAAATGAAATAAATGAATACTAAATAAAAACAATTGACAAACAAAATTAAACTCTTCTTCAAATAGGGTCTTACACAGGAACTCAAGTGTATATCATCATAAGCATCATATTGCTATGTACCGCCTGTCCTGGCCGCCATAATTTCGGGCAACCTCGGAATATTCGGGTCACAATTAGTTGTCTACACTTTCCCAGCCTGAAGCTCCATGGTTTAGTACGCTCATTATCAAAGAACTTTAACGCTTGAACCCAGTGTTTTTAGGCCTACAGAAGTCAAACAGAAGCACCCTTCCAACTCACCACCTCCATTCTCCGGATCCACGGCAGTACTGTCCGAAAACAAAATCACTCCTCTATAAGCAATCGTTTTACATACCTTCTTATTTTCATTTCATGCCTAAAATCTTTTCAAGCATCAAACCCAATCACAGCTACCCAGCAATGAATAAGTTAGCCGTTCAAGGGTCTACAAGCACACCACACAGATTTTTTGAAGTGTTTCCGAAGGACCTGTTAAACCAGACGTTTTTCGAATCGTTGTTTTGTATAAATACATCAGCAGTTGCACTTTATATTCAAATGATCGATATGTCCTGTGTCCTAACCCTAGGTTTCTGGACAGATTGTATTTTATTATTTGTTTTTCCAATAACTTGGCCAAACTCGACATATCAGTAGAGTTAATGAAATCACCGAAATTTCGTTTTTGTCGCTAAACATTGATTAAAGTGACACGCCGTACAGTATAACCTCTCTATATTTCGATAATGCTAGGTTAGAGAAAATACCTAATGTTAACGCAGAATCCTGTTGCCTGTGTATTTAGTATAAAATGCACGGAATGAATCTCCACATAAATCACAATAAGAGGATTTGACGAAACATATTGTCTGGACAACTTGACGTTCCTTTTTTCAGATTGACGAGTGCACGTAAGTTGTCGGCTTCACAAAAATAGGAATTCTGTCAAGTAGTGCAGACTTCTAAGACACATAACAATTGAAAAACTTCCCCTTATTCCACAATTAGGTATATATATATATATATATATATATATATATATATATATATATATATATATATATATATATATATATATATATATATATATATATATATATATATATATATATATATATATATATATATATAGTGAAGAGAATAAATGAACTCCAACCTCAGCGAAAAATTGACCACCTTCACTGGGACTCGAACCCAGACCTCCTGCTTTACGTGCAGGTGCCTTAACCAATTAGGCTATGAAGCCGGTCTTGGCTGCTCTCGTCACAGAAAGATGACAATCTCTCACTGAGGGGGCGCTATACAGAGCAGTGGACGCCTCGTCCTTTTTCGACTCTGTTTGCACCGATAAGCCCGGAGACCGGGTGATTGAAAGTGTACTGTTTACATATTTACTTTACAGTACACTTTCAATCACCCGGTCTCCGGGCTTATCGGTGCAAACAGAGTCGAAAAAGGACGAGGCGTCCACTGCTCTGTATAGCGCCCCCTCAGTGAGAGATTGTCATCTTTCTGTGACGAGAGCAGCCAAGACCGGCTTCATAGCCTAATTGGTTAAGGCACCTGCACGTAAAGCAGGAGGTCTGGGTTCGAGTCCCAGTGAAGGTGGTCAATTTTTCGCTGAGGTTGGATTTCATTTATTCTTTTCACTTTATACGATGCTCAGGGAAAAGCAATCGTTTCCTATTTATTTCTAATTATTTACATATTTACTTTATATATATATATATATATATATATATATATATATATATATATATATACATAGTTATATCAATAAACATATACCGTGTGCTGGGAAATAAACTATATAATGTCAATACAAAGTATAACGCTTTAATTCCAACGAAATGGTGATACACGTAGAAGAACACTACACAAATAACGTTTCGATTGCCCTGCAATCTTCCTCAGAAATGACCAAGACAGTTAAACTTGACGGACGCACTGAAGCTTCACTTATTGATTGATTAAGGGGATAAAAAAGATGTGTCCCGATTAAGGCCAGTGCCACTTGGGATTGGAGTTTGTGTATTAGCCGCTGTTCGTATGGCGATGAAACAACGGAGATCGAGGGGAGAATGGCCTGGTGAATTAAAGAAGTCTGCTACTGGAAAGCCGGGAGGGTTATTTCCAATGCTGTGTTTGTGATTATTAAACCGCATTCTAAAACGATTTGCTGTTTCACCTACAGAAAAGGCTTCAGGGCATTTTGTACACTAAAGTACATACATTACAACCTGGTTGCAATACCCCATATGCGTTGCGTTTTGAGATATGCACACACGTTATTTCAATGGCCACTCATACATCCGTGCTAACGGATACATGTACGTAAGTTGGTATACAGTGAAGTAATTACATGTACCGTACTACGTATGGTATGTGGGGATTTATCATACTGTTACGTATTTCCATTAAAAATGTGTGTCAAAACGTTAAGGGGAAATTGTTTTTTTTTTTTTCGCCCTATGGTTAATATCGCCTTGCGGGTTGTTCTTTTCAGACACGTTTAATCTGTCAATAAAATAAGGAAAATCATTCTTACCTGTAGTTATAACTTGCACAGCGAACTGTTCAGGATCATATTCTAACGACCGGAACGTAACAAACGTGAAGTTACCATCATGATCCGCTGAAACGTTGTTTATTTGAAGAGATCCATTTGAAAGAATATCAAAGTCGCCAGGATCATAATTTCCCTCTTCTTTTACAGAGTCCCAAAGTTTAATAATTAAATTTTCTGTTGTAGTTTCTAACGTTCTATACCAAAACACACGCAAGGGGTCTTCTTGGAAGAAACAATTGATAAGACCGGGCTTACCAATCTCCAAATACTGTGGCGTGTTACATGGTGGAATATCAAGACCTTTAAATCAAATGGGACAAAAGTGAATCAATTTATCATTTCTTTCAATTTTTAATAAATTACGCTTTTACATCTAGAGTACTTAGGATGTAAAACTACATTTAATAACTCCGGAGATAACCGTTTTCGGATGAAAATGAGAATTCACCCGATCAGGGGAAATTTTGCAGCATGAGTATTCGTTGTAACTTAGTGTGTAGCTCTTCACGGTCCTTTGTTTTTTAAATGTGGATAAATTCAAATAAGAGGTAATTGTTCACCATCACAGACCGAAATGACAGGAAACTTTCAACAACGTATTAATGAGCGCGATTGCAAGCACGAGTAATATGCACAACTGTCTGCAGAAAAAAGTTGCACACATCTTGCGGGTGTGTCGAGTCTATAACTTAAGCTTAGGACACATAACGTGGCAAAATTGCTCGGTATCTCAAAATTTGTGCGGTAAACTAACAAAAATGATCCGGTTTTTTGTTCTCCTAGCAACAAAGTTTCTAAATTTTCCAAAATTTCTCTCTCCTATAAGATCGATGAAATTATCCAGGTGTTTTGAACGTTCGGCTTTGTTGAATTTGCGCGGTAGGATGGCAAAGCATCAAGGGAGACATTACAAAATGCTGCCAACCTTAGACTTTTTTCCCTGATCGGGTAAAAAAAAAAACATTTTCCCCCGAAAGAGGTTATCTCCCGAACTGTTTAATACTAGATCAATAAATGTTACCTACTATAAGGAATGAGTGGCTCCTATATATGGCAGGGAGCATTTAAGAGACAAGTTAGAGAATAACTTGATTGAAATGCTGGGATCACTAAAATGTACCTGAAGTCTGGAATTTTTTATAACGCTAGGCACGAGTTCAGTAAGATTTCGGAGAAAGCAAAATGGATCCCACTCATCCAGCAAGCAGTACTCGCGTTGTCATAGCTACTTCATTGCTAAGGCATGCAAAATAAAAACGAATACGTTCAATAACCCAACTAGAAACTGTGTGCGACATTTTAGTGGGAAGAGCCGCAATATTTTGTTTTTAAATAAAAAGCATTTACGGAACTTCCTTCTTCCTTCCAGAGGGAGACCTCGCATTGCAAATCACCTCATATGCAAATTTTACAATGAAAAACTCTATTCATTCAGTGTGCATACTTCCTTTGGCTTATTAAAAGGAGGGAGGAAAGTACCGTGACATTTGGGAAACCACCCTCTTTCTTACAGGATATCAAGGGTAATTTGAACTTAACAGGGCCTCTGAAGTTTCCGCTCGGGATCAATTTACCCCCCTGGTGCAGGTCATAACGTCCTCTAGTTTTACATCGTTTCTGAACAACAGTCGTTAAATGAAATTAGCTAAGGATTTGGATCTTGTGGAGATGTGTTATCTTGAGTATGGGAGTGGGAATACGCCCCGAAACGTCCATTTTGACCACTTAAAACTAAGGGATGGCGTTGCTCACTAGATAAAGATTTTACAAAAGGCCCACCACCGTTATCAATCACTTATTTTGAAGAACAACATAACGTTAACTTTTGCCTTGATACATTTTTCAGTTTTATTTTGTGAGAATCCGCATTCTGTGAGTACTTTCCACTGTTTTTTCTCTCTGATATTTTCCACATCTTCAGACCAAAATAGAGATGATGATTCCCAAATTTCCGTGATAAATTCATTCAAAAGACTAAGTTATTAACCCATAGAACTTGTACCTTGCCCGTGCTTACATGAGATGCATAATTACTTACATAATGAGGGAAACCCCCGTACAGACCCGTTAATGACGCAACCACTGGGTCTGCCCTTCTCCTACTCTTCTCACTCCTCCGTCACACTCCTCTTTACATTCATCAAAAAGGTCCCAAATCGTTTCCCTATACTACTATTCTTGAACCGTCCAGCTAAAAAATCATCAAACTCGAATGCTATACTAACTATTTGGAAAAAGACAATATTGTAAAAGATTTATTTATTTGGAACTTTTTCAATATTTTTCAACTTGTATTTAAAATAATCCACCCCTCTTCACAATTTTGCCCACTTTTACTTACCGGTAAGTGAGTTAACTGTAATAAAGATCATACAGTGTAAAAACGTATGTATTAGTCCCATTTCGATGTTGCATTTGTTTAACCTGACGAAAGAAATAGGAACAGGCAAGCGTAAAAATTGCGCATTTTATCATAAAGCATGTTTAATGACCATGATCAATCGGGTTTATTCATTATAAAGAACAGCTGCTCATAAAGGTTCCTTAACCCTCTACTTCAAAAAGATATTTAGCAATAACACGTTTTTCTAATCACTATTTTGCTCCTATTTTGTAAACACGTCTAGATGCTTATCACGTGTCTAATATCTAAACATTTCGCTTTTAAACACGTCATTTAATTCCTTACCATTTAGCTGTCAATAGCTAAACATATTTAGAATTTATATGTGTTTACAAAGTGGGATCAAAATTGGTATTGAATTGCTAAACACGATTTTGCCAGTGAAGTGCTTTAGTGCTTGAAATGACAGGTTCGTTGTCAGGGGATTTGTCATGAAGGGGAGGCCTCGAAGTGATTTTTTTTACGAGGGAGGAAAGCGACCTGGGGAAAAGGCGCCAACCCGCGTGGGATTGGAATATGCGAATTGTAGCCCCACCTAAGGTGCAATGTTTTCTTTCTTTTGTGAAAACTTGTATTTGGTAGGTTTACTTTATACGGTATTGAGTATTACAGAAAATAATACGTATTAATCAACTGTTTTCTAGAAAAGATTATATAGAAATAAAAAACATTTATTTTGGCAAATAATTTTCCACTGGACAAGTACACTCCGAAAAACGTCTTTAACGTAACAGTTATTTTGCCACCACATCGGAAATGTAATTTCTTAATATTTGTAACGAATAAACTCTAAATGATT